>OY764961.1:127033710-127208710 GCA_963668005.1 Melieria crassipennis
TTCACTTTCTTTTCTTCATTTTTTTCCCCCGTTTGTTTGTTCCTCTTGCGTTTTCACTTTGCTTGCTGCTGTTAACTGAATTTCGCACCCGCCTGTCGGACCGCTTGTCGTCGTCATCCTGCTTGTCGTTTGCTTTCCATTTGTGCTGCGCAACTTAATAAAGTCATCGTATCGTCGTTGCCTTATTGCCTCATTGCATAGCAGCAAATGTTGCTGCCTCTTACCACATAAAGTTTTTCTTATTGTTGTTGCTGTTGTATGCGTGTATGTGCTCGCATTGTCAACATATTTGTGATGCGTGTGTGTGTGTGCGCGCATGGAAGCAGCGAAAATTGTGCTGACCTTTGCTATTCCACTTTTCGTTTGCGTTTACATTTTGGTGCCTTGGCCCCGCGGCCGAGTTGCGCGTGTTCAGGCGCTGCACAGTGTCGCGATCCCATATAAGCCGTGGCCAACAATACTTAGCGTTGTTTTATTTTGATGAAACTTGGTGAGATTGTTTTCGTGGTGGAAATTAAGAAATTTACAAAAAATCATTAAAATTGGACCACTGACACGCCCACCTCCCATACGAACGGAACTGTAATGTTGAAATAACTTTCTTAATATTAGTGATAGAATTATGAAATTTTGTATTTAAGCTTAAAATAATGACATAAAAGCTCACACATGCGGTATGCCACGCCCACTTTCAAAAATATTCGTATTTTACTACAACTAAAAGTGTATTTTTAGAAGGCTGTGTGCGATACTCATTCCACGATGTAATTTTAATAAGTAAGCTTTCTAAAACCTTAAAGTGGGCGTGGCAGCTGGAGCATATATATAAAGTGGCCAAAACTTTTCCTTTATGAATTCATGTTTAATTTTTCAGCTTGTGATACCATATTTTGGTATAAATGTTTAAATTTTTAAAGTGGGCGTGGCATTCTGCCTACTTTTGATGATACGAACAATGTGCCAATCTTGTCCTTTATATAGCTCATCATTTCAGCAGCTGCTTTGCCGCTACTTTCATTGAATATCGGAAGCCATACTTCGAAAAAATCACAATTTTTGACTGTAGGTGCCACTGAAAAAAATAAAAGTTTAGGTGGGGACGCAAACTTTGCTTTTGTTCATGATTAACATAAACGCCCATCTTATCTTTAAGTAAATTTATAAGAAAATCAAGTTTTATTGACCGCTTTCTGGATTCAGCTTTACGCCACACTTCGAAGAAATCACGTATTTTTAGTGGAGGCGTCAGTAGAAAAATGCGAATAACAACCAAATAGGCACTTAAAGGCAAAAATTACTCCGGATTATGTTAATACATACCTTTTTTTGTAATTTAGGGTTGGAACTGAAAATGTGTTTTTTGACGTTTTTTAAACTTTTTTCCAACAAACTTTTGGTTCTTTGTTAGAAGCAAACCGAAAAACGTAATTTTTCAATGTAACGGGATTTCACAGTTATTTCAAAGCACAAACCAAAAAATAGTACTACCATACAGGAAATATTCCAAGGTTTTATTTAATATATAACATGACTATATTAGTACATAAATTATATTTTTATTTGATTTTTCATTCAGCATAAAGAATTACCCGCAAACTTGGAACATAAACTTTGAAGCTACATAAAAATGGAACGGAGTAGAATATTGAAGATCGTTTAACGGATTTTTCTTAGTTGAGATTATTATCTGTCGATTGCCATATTCATTTTAGTATTTTTGTAACATTGATTTTTACCATTTTTGGCCTTATTCGCGACACTGTGCGCCGCTGCTTTCGCTCCTGTTGCTAACAAACATGTGACAATGTGGTTTTAATGAAGTTTTATGTTGTTGCTGCAGCTGTGCTATTGGGGCGGAGGTATATTTTTAATGGGCCGCTTGTAACGCGTCTTGTTAACATCGAAGGTGGATGCTTTGGCGTTGTTTTTCTCCGTCAACTCTCTAGAGTTGCCACATATTTTTTATTTTGTTTTAATGCTGCATGTAACAATGGAATTTAGGCAAAACATTTGATTTATTAGTTACTGCCTCGAAGGCATTTTCACTAATACGAAGGTTTTGCTTTGTTTGCGATGTTTTCAATGGGGTTTGGGGGGGAGAAGGAGGCTTCAGAAATCTTTTAATTGGCTGCCATTTTAATTTCAATTTGATTTCGGTAGGCAATTGTATAGAAAAGATGTCTCTCAATGGACAAGGCTTGCAGTTTTTGAACAGTTTTGCCATATTTCTTAGGGGCAAAGTGCAGTGTTTGGGAGTTTTTAATGAGGGTTGGGGGGTAGAAAGAGGCTTCAAAGAGTATTTAGCTGCATTTTGTTCGGATAGGCAATTCTAATGTTTTAAAAACGTTCAATATCTTTGCTTCTTATATATCTTTCGATGGATACAACTTTCACTCTATTTTCTAGGGGAGAAGTACAGCTTTTGCAAGTTTTCAATGAGGATTAGGGGGTAGAAAGAGGCTTCAATAAACATTTAGCTGTTTGCTTTTTAATTCAATTTGATCTCAGTAGGCAATTCTATAGGAAAGATATCTTCTGATCGATAAAGCTTTCACTCTATAGGATAGCTTTGGCATATTTTATAATGGCGAAGTGGAGTTTTGACGATTATTTGATGAAGGTTTGAGGTAGAAAGACGACTTGAAGGGCGGTTTTTTATTTTATTTTTTTTTAATTAGTCTCGGTAAGCAATTGTGTAGCAAACACATCACTCAATCGACCAACCTTAAAATCTAAAGGACAATTTTTCTGTCCTTGTTTCCTTGTAGTGTGAAATCATAGCCACTTTTACGGCCATTGAGGTGATTGAGAAGGTACCTACTGAGGTACTGAGCTGTATGGGCTTTTTAGGGGTTGTTGTAATTTCGAAAAAATTTCTAATAAATATTACACCGTGCACCAGACAATTCGACACAAAATAAACCTGCAAAACTAGAGACCAAATATAGTAAAACTGAGTTTATAGTTTTTCCCTCTCAAGTTAGGATTTTCTTAAAAAAACGCTTTGAAATTTTTAGAACTTGACTGTACAAAAAATAATTGAAAAATTGAGCGCAATTTAGAATATTAATAGCGGTACCAAATGAAAAGGGAAACGCCCTGGAATTTAACAAGATGTCAGTTTTTAGTAAGCAAGGACGAATAATTTTTAATTAATTGACTGGCACGAGAGCCCGCTTACGCGAGACTAAGGCCTAGCTTCCCGCAACCACCCGTATTGTGCGTGTGAATTTGAACGCGGGTGGAAGGGATCTACAGTTTTATGCCGGTTCCGAACGGCAGGTTGGGAGCTCTTTCATAAGCAATTTTTACTCTCAGAGGTTTGCCATTTCCAGCTGAGAGGACAGCCACCGAAAGAGAAAACGAGTTTTCCCGTTATTTTTTTAGGTGTTATTACAGGCAGTATTTGAACCTGAGGTTGCTGCCTTCGACTCGCGGTCCAACGCACTAACCAACTGAGCCACGGCGGCTGCCGTAAGCAAGGACGATTACGTATTGAAACTATAAACTAAACTTAACTAACTTACCAACTAACTAAACTAAAATAAAACTTTATCCCTAAATATCCTTGAAAATTAACAAACGATTTTTTCTTTAAATGTGTCTTAAGGACTAATATGTTAACTACCGCATCTTTGAATTTCGTCCTTCTCACTTTATTAGTTTACGATACAAAAATTGAATATTTCTCTCTTGAAAACAATGTTTTTTGCACGGTACGATAAACAAAAAATAATTAATGAACACATAAAAAAATTCAAACATTAAAAAATAAAAAAATAATTATTTATTTTTTTCCAAGGAGTAAGTCTTGCATTAAACTTAACTCTTTTTAACTTTTCAATCTTAAATAATGTAGTAATAATGTAATAATAAAGATACTAAAAAAATAAATCAATAATTTGTAAAAAATTTCTAGACTAGACTAGACTAGACTAGACTAGACTAGACTAGACTAGACTAGACTAGACTAGACTAGACTAGACTAGACTAGACTAGACTAGACTAGACTAGACTAGACTAGACTAGACTAGACTAGACTAGACTAGACTAGACTAGACTAGACTAGACTAGACTAGACTAGACTAGACTAGACTAGACTAGACTAGACTAGACTAGACTAGACTAGACTAGACTAGACTAGACTAGACTAGACTAGACTAGACTAGACTAGACTAGACTAGACTAGACTAGACTAGACTAGACTAGACTAGACTAGACTAGACTAGACTAGACTAGACTAGACTAGACTAGACTAGACTAGACTAGACTAGACTAGACTAGACTAGACTAGACTAGACTAGACTAGACTAGACTAGACTAGACTAGACTAGACTAGACTAGACTAGACTAGACTAGACTAGACTAGACTAGACTAGACTAGACTAGACTAGACTAGACTAGACTAGACTAGACTAGACTAGACTAGACTAGACTAGACTAGACTAGACTAGACTAGATAGAATATCTACATCCAGCTTGGATATGTCACCCACTCCGGCGAAAAATGGTTTCCAATGTGACAGGACGTATTTTAGCTGGAAGGATCAAATACTAGTTTTATATTATATCTTTTTCTATAACTGACTAAAGAAGACGCACCTAATTGTACTAAATTATTTAGACAATAATTAAACAATATTCGTGTTTAAGAAATATGAAAACCCATGATCCCTTAAAAGTAATTTCAGTTGCCTCTATTATCCGCCAACAATTTAAATATTCGACCAACTTGAACCATTTCTAGTGAAAATTTAAAGTTCCTCATTCTCGCTGCATTTCTTTTGATTGCATTCTACACCCACATCTACATTCACATCCACATCCATTGCCGACTTTAATATAGTAATAAAAAATTTTGCATATATATATTTCATTAAAATTTTTCTATGCAACAAATGTGCTTTTCCACTTTTTTCTGCTGCCACTAAATATTAATTTACTGGCTGCCTCGCCTTGGACGGCGTGCACGGAAAGTGAACGCCACATCTCGAGTGGCGCAAGAAAGTTGTGTCATTTACATGGAAAAAAGGCGCGCGCTTGAAACTCGGCTCCGGTGTTGGTGAGCGAAAAACTGCACAACTAAGACAGCTAAGCGGCAGAACGGCCAGCACAGGAGTGTCATTGCCTAATGGAAATAAGAGGAAATGGCGAAAAACAATGCTTAATTTTCATTTCGTTTTCAGTTTTCATTTCCGCTGTTAATTTAAAAATAATGCATATTTATTCGTTTCATTTTCACACGTTCCGCCAGCGGCTGCGGCCCGTGCGGCCCCAGCAACACAAACGAATGACACAATGAGAAGAGTGGAGGCGTGGTGAAGGGAGTCAGAAGGGGGAGAATGGGAAAAATGCAGCAAAACTTTTGCAATTTTTATATTTTTTCGACTGTGCTTTGTTGTTCTTGTTGCATAATTGAAGTTGTTTTTGTTTTTATTGCGTTGCTGCATTATGCGGTGTTTTTGTTGTTACAGCAGCAACGGCAGTCGTTTTTTTTCGTGTGTTCTTAACGCGGCACTTCCGTTATGATGATTATGTTGCGTTGCAGCTGTTGCGGTTACCTGCTGTGCCGGCAGCAACGGCAACGGCAACAGCTGCTGCAGTTATAGTTTCGCTCACACACACACACAAACACACACACAAAGCGTGGCGCGCGCCAGCGGATGCGCTGCCAAATGGACAGGATGCGCTATGGGTCGCCGCACAAACACACACACACACACACACACATACAAAACACACACACACACATATTCAAACACACTCGCTGGACATTTGGCTGCGCTGCACTTATTTGCAGTGGTGCTGCGAAAAAGTTAACAATTTTCCTTGTTGTCTCACTTTGTTTTGCATTTTTTTCCTCCTCTCAGCCTTATTTGCCCTGATTCTGGTTTATTTTGTGCAGTTACCACACTTTTTGTTTTGTCGCTGAGTATGTAAAATGTGCACAAAATTACGGCAGCGCACATAATGCGCCGCCTGCCTCTGTTTGGACGTTGCGAAATCTGTGCGCCGTTTGTTGTTGTTGTGGTGCCTGTCCGTTTGTCCTCCGCTTTTCATAATATTTGTACAGTTTTGCAAATTTTTTTTCCCGCTGCACTTGCAACCCACATTGCATTATGCCACCGCGCCCACTTCAAGACTGCGCAGCGGGGGCCGGTGCGACGCACTGTCGCTCGTAACAGCCGACCGGTTGCATGTAACCAGTTATTTGTTGGTTATTTGTATTTATTATAAAACTTTAAATGCATAAGAAAGTCGCATTACATGCGCTGGCCAGCTTCGTGCCGCAGCCTGATGAGGTAATAAAGTGGAATTTAAATGGGATTTAATTCGTAATGCGCGCAGTTCGCTATTCTTAGTAAATATAAATGTGTATGGTTCTATTTCCTTGCAAAATTCGTAATGCTTCTTTGGTTTTTTGAATACGCTTTGGTCTCTTTGGAAACTTGGTTTGCTCACAGTTGGCCGAATTCAATTTTTCATACAATCCAACTGCAGCTTTGTTGCATAAATTTCAATTTAATGTATTATGCAGTAAGGTGTTTGTTTGTTGGTTGTTGTTTAGCTAAAGGATCTAGAGTAAGGATTTGGTCGAATTTGCTGGCTAAAGGCTGATGCTGACAAAGTGCTGTGACAAAAGGGAGGCGGCACTTTCTGGTAATGTATGAGGATTATTGAAAAAGGTGACTTGTTATTCTTTTCGAAAAATATTTATTTATTCATCAATGTGTATTTTCTTTCCCTCAAAATATCTGCTATTATATTTTATATATTCATTTGTGCCAGCGCTTTTTCCCATACTCGAAGCACTCTTGCAATGGTCCTGAGCTCGTACAGCATTGCAAGCTGTATCTCCTCAATCGTAGCAAATATTTGCCTTTTGATGTATATTTTATAGTTTTAGAAGCAAGAAAAAGTCACAGGGCCAAGTGCAGTCCGGTGAATATGGCAACTGAGGCATGTTTTTGGCATTGTTTTTGGCCAAAAAATATCGAACAATCAAGTTTATGTAAATAACACCGTGCGACAGCATTTTTCACACCGGAAAAAATCCATATGTGCGTGAAACTAGAGACCAATACTGCGTACTAAGTTTTTAATTCCTATATCCTTTGTCCTTTTATAAGGACTTCAAAATTTTGAAGGGGATAAAAAATAAAAAAATATTATAAATACTTAGCTTCGTTAGAATGTGACGACATGTATATCAAATGAAAGAGGAAAGGCTCAAGAAATTAAGTAAAATTAATTTTTTATCATATTTGTAAAAAAAAGGATATGAAAAGGTCCTTTGAAAATTTTAATCCTTTATATCCTTGAAAATTTATATAGAATTTTCTTGAATATTTCTTGGTTTTAGTTTTTCTCTCTGACGTCTGGATGTTTTTGTAAAGGACTTTGAAATTTCAAGGACATGCTTATTTAAAAAAATTAATTTAAAAATTGAGCTCATTGTAGAATAACAATATGGGTATCAAATGAAAGAGAAAATTTAATGTTTTGGTGCAAAAGGACGAAGAGGTATTGAAAATGTCCTTTTAAAACTTTATCCTTGAATATCCTTGCAAATTTCCAATGGTTTTTTTGAAAAAAATAATCTTAAGGACTAATATGTACACTACCACATCCGTGAATTTCGTCCTTTTAACGGTGTAGCACGGTGTTATAACTTCGTACATGTAAGAAGGCAATCGCTGGGAAGTGAATGAATTCAGACAACAAAACTGTCTGACACTGATCTACGAAAAGTTAAACATTCGTACATGACATTCGAGGATATGAACTCGTCCCATAATGAAGAATACGAAACTGTCGACACGATGTTGTCTCTGCCAGCTGATGTTCATGTACCTAACTCATGTACTTAATTTAAACTAATGATACATTTGTTCTGCTTTGTGATCATTTCGAGTAAATTAGTGACTTGTTCCATCAACCAATCTTTTCAATAATTCAACTAATAATTTCTAAAATTTTTTTCATCAACTTTTGCCTCAACGCTCATGTATTTTTCAGGTTTATTATTGTGATTTCAGTATTTCATGACTTTTTACCTACACATATGTACAAAATTGTACAGTCTCAATTAAATGAAGATGAAACCAATTTGATGTAAAATACTTGTACAACAAATACGTGGCATGAGATTTCCTATTCTTGTTCGCTTGTAGAACAAACCAAAAAAAAATTAAAAAAAAAATATTGAAAGGGGAAGAACGCCGCAGCTGTTGTGTTGCGCTCATGCACGGCGGCCGCTGTATGCCCGGAAGTAACAAAACCGAACAAGCACAATAACAGCAACAACAACAACAACATGCACTGCCAAACAGCGATCACAACAACGGCGAAAATTGTTATTACCGAACATGGGCAGATTGTTGCAACAATTATTGCCGTAGCTGTAGGTACATGATGGAACGGCAGCGCAAACGCAAAAGCATGCAACCAACACACACACACACACACATGAACAGCCACGGACACACTGCCTCGAATGGGGCGCACACATGCAGAGCACGTAAACTGATTCGAACACACTGCTTGCCGGCGGCCAGAGATTTTCAATTTTTGCTAATCTCAAATGAATTCACAGTCTGGATTTTACCGATGGCAGCGCGACACACAGATGGACACGAAACATGCTGCCAGAGCGACGCTGCGTGGATCGCGGCGAGTGCGCCTGCGGGGCGGCAGTTTCAGCTGGCCGGTCGGTTGGTCGGTTGGTCGGTTGTTGATGCGGTACGCAACGGGGCGGGGCAGCGCAATGGTCGCATGCGTGCACACCCAACGGCCCGCGGCCATTGCAAGACAACAACAAGAACAACAAAAGTAACAAGCAAGTCGAATAAAGAAAAAAAGCCATCAGCGACAACACAAAATGATACAATTTGAACATTGTGAACATTTTGTGCGGCAATTTTGGCAATTTCGGTTAAATTGTCTGTATTTGCAATGTGAAAAATCGAATTTAATTAAAAATATCGGACAAAGTAGTTTTGCTAAAAGTGACCATTGGGAGGCGAACACGGTTTTGTGGCATGTTCGCCGAAGACAATGGAAACAGGAGAGCGAGAGAGGAGCACACGAATCCGTAATATGAAATGCAATAATAATTTTTGCAACTATTGAAAAACTATTTACGTGCCGCGCTGGCGATGGTAATAAACGATTTTCGGGCATTGCCGCTGACCGACACGTATGGCCGTGTGTCATTGTTTAGGACAGTGGAGAATGTGGCATACGTGACGCGCACACACTGACACACATACAAATGCAGCCGAGCCTGTCTATTGTTGGGAAATAGAGCAACAAATAAGACAACAAAACTAAATTTTTGAAAATGTAGCGAAAATCAAAAATTCCATCATAAATTGAAAACTAACACGAACGAGTTACAAATCCAACGCTCGAAATTGGGCTTCCAAATATTTCACTTCGAAAGGTCCTTTGGCTCTAGCGAATTGAGGCAAAATCACGTGTGCTGGCTATAATGCACACATCTGTGAGTATGTTTTTGTGATTTTTGTATTTGTAATCAGTTATGAAAGAGGAAAGGTGAAGATTATTTCAGCAAACTGAAACACTTATTTGCTGGATGCAACGTTGGCAATGCGGCCATTAATGCTGCTGTTTGTTTTTGTTATTGTTGTTGTTGTTGTGTAACACGTATAAATGGCATCGATTCTGTGTTGTGTAGAGGATGTTGTTTCTATTCAACTTTCAGTCGGAGCTGCATTTTGAACGAAAAGTGTGCGATCTTAATGATTCGGGTTGATGTGTTTTCAGCTTTCTAGGATTTTTGGGCATGTATTATGTTCACGAATAGTAGAAGAAAAGAAGGAGCAGAAACCAAGTAAAGAGTTTTTTAGGTATTTTAGTGATTAGCTCACCATTGACCATTTAAACTGGAAGAGCCATTGGAGAAAAATATTTGGCAGGAAGCTGTGTTCACGGCTCGCTTTTCCATACCTTAAATTAATTAAACTTTGACTGTATCCCTAGCTCAGATTTTTTGGTTGACATGAATATACTCTGCAGCTAACTCTATTCCCGATATTTATTGTGAACTGATGTGAATGTGCTTAAAGTTGCCTGTAATTCAGACACCAACGAAGTGAAAGCAGAAATGTACTCAGAGTTTGTTCTATTCAAATTTGATTCTACTCAAACCTGGTTTTACTTAAACCTGGTTTACTCAGACCTGGTCTTACTCAGAATTGGATATACTCAGACCTGGACTTACTCAAACCTGGTTCTACTCAAACCTGGTTCTACTCAAACCAGGTCCTACTCAGACCTGGAACTACCTCACAGCTGATCCTACTCAAACCTGGTATTACTCAGAAGAGATCTTACTTAGACCTTGAGCCTACTCAACCTGAATCTACTCAGACATGGTTCTACTCAAACTTGGTATTACTTTGACCTGGATCTACTCAAACCTGGACCTACTCAGACCTGTTCTTACTTAGACCTGGAACTACCTCAGATCTGATTCTACTCAGACCTGGACTTACTCAAACCTGGTTCTACTCAAACCAGGTCCTACTCAGACCTGGAACTACCTCACAGCTGATCCTACTCAGACCTGGACCTACTCAGACGTGGACCTACTCAAACTTGGTATTACTCAGACCTGGAACTACCTCACAGCTGATCCTACTCAGAGCAGGACCTACTCAAACCTGGTCTTACTTAGACCTGGATCTACTCAGACCTGGTTCTACTCAGACGTGGACCTACTCAGACCTGGACCTACTCAAACCTGGTCTTACTACGACCTGGTCCTATTCAGACCTAGATCTACCCGACCTGGATATATTCAGACTTGGATCTACTGAAACCTAAAATAAAGCCAATTGTTTATTTTGCCTTTGAACTATCGTTGATTTCAAAAGTCGATTGTTTTCTCAATAAACACGCGTTCTTTCTTTGTGCTTCTCTTCTTCTTCTCGTTGACGACAGCTGAAACATGTTAGAGCCGCCTTATTCACAGCAAAGAAATGCCACAAAATATAAAATCGGCACTTGTATTGGGTCAACCTATATTTAGTCAGAATCAACACTGTACTTGATTGAGAATGGTTCTATGAGGAATTGATTTCAGGCACTCACTTGAGTACACAAAAGCAACCAGTACTACTTTTGAGTACTAAAACACTTAGTACTACTTTCGAGAACTAAAAAACATTCATCACTACTTTTGAGTACACAAAAGCACTCAGTATCTACTACTTTTGAGTACTCAAAAGCACGCAGTACTACTTCTGAGTACTCAAAAGTACTCAGTTTTACTTTTGAGTATCCAAAAGGACTCAGTATCTACTACTATTGAGTACTCAAAAGCACTCAGTACTACTTTTGAGTATTCAAAAGTACTCAGTACTACTTCTGAGTACTCAAAAGTGCTCAGTATCTACTACTACTGAGTACTCATAAGTTCTCAGTACTACTTTTGAGTACACAAAAGCACTCAGTTCTAGTTCCGAATACTCAAAAGTACTCAGTACTACTTTTGAGTACACAAGACATTCAGTATCTACTACGTTCGAGTACTCAAAAGCTCTCAGTACTACGTTTGAGTACTCAAAAGCTCTCAGTACTACGTTTGAGTACTCAAAAGCACTCAGTACTACTTTTGAGTATCCAAAAGCACTCAGTATCTACTACTATTGAGTACTCAAAAGCTCTCAGTACTATTTTTGAGTATACAAAAGTACTCAGAACTGCTTCTGAGTATCCAAAAGCACTCAATACTACTTTTGAGCATTTAGAATCGATTATGGCAGTACTGATGCTCTCTTCTAACATGCATAGACACTCCTATTACTAATTGTTTTGATTTGACCCTACCCGTTCTGTACTGTACTCCAACAAAAGTAGATATTTATTTCAAATGAGTCTCGTCTCTACAGTAACTCGACTTAACTTCTCCAGCTCACTTCCTCGTAAATCAGTATTTGAGCTGTTCACATGCCAATGCACAAAGTCGTCTCGAACGGAAATTGTAAAAACAACTGCATCTAGTTGCCATAAAAAAACAAAATACAACACATCAAACACAAAATTGTACAACAACAATGAATCATGCATTGAGCGAAAACTCTTTTCGCCATCGAACAAGTGCGGAAATTATTGTATTTTTAATGGATACAGCAGGGAAACAATAGATGGGTCAGTACTGAGGCGAGCAGGGCAAAACATAATGCCACAATACGGCGACTACAATCATCACACACACACACACACGAGCACATAACCCACAGTGAGCGAGTGAGCGCGCGTGCAGCGCCGAAAGGAAACGTACAATAAATTGCTTATTTATGAGTCAGCTTTCCGCAATAAGCGTGCTTTATTGTTTTTAATCAACTCGCTCAAGATTTTTGCCCCACCGTCTGTTGCTCTGACTGCTACAAGGCGTGTGGGCGGAGGTCGAGTGCTTTGAGTTCGGTTGGGAAGTTTTGGGTTGTGCTGGTTTCCGGTTCGACTGTGGCTCAATGCACAACAACAACAACAACGTCGACAATCAAGAAATAACAAACAATACCGGAAATAATTTCAAGTTTTTAGCAACAGCGCCGGCAGGTAGCTGGAACAGCAAACGAAAATGGAAATGGAAAGGGCGGAAAATGCTGCGCCCAATTAAATGATTGAGGTTAAGTTCGATTTGTAAGCGGCACATGTGCGTCGTTAAACTTTCAATTAAATAATTAAATGCGCTTGTAAAATGTGTGCTGTAAACTCTTCGATCGCACCAACGAGCATCTCCAGTCAATTTGCATATAGGTACACCGTACAAATTGTTCGCTTGTTCCTGTCTGTCTGTCCGAGCGGCAGTGTGCAGTTGCCGCACACTTTATGGTAGTGGCCCAGCTACTTTCGTGCATATTGCAACTGTCTTTATATGCTTTGCACGATACGTTGCGCCCCCCGCCTCTCATTCGCCTTGGCGCTGCACCTTTGCTAGTCACCGCTGCCCCCACCGCCGCAGCTTGGGGTGCTATTAAAATGTCATCTCACTTTTCCATCTCGTTGCCGGTTTTTCCCAATTCAATTTTCTTAAAAGTCTGCACCAGCCACGCCCGTTCACCTCCCGTCGTTGTTGCTGCTGCTGCCGCAGGCACTTGTTGCCGCTGGTTATCCTTGTCATTTAAATCCCCCAGTTCGATTGCTTGCCGCACGCTTTGCCTTCTTCAACTGTCGTCTTCGTCTTCGTCTGCTGACTGCGTTGCGTTGTTGTTGTTGTTGTCGTTGAAACCTTTGTCTGTGTCTTTGGCGAGTGGCACTTTTTCAGTCCGTTTGCGAATTGTAAAATTCTCAGCTGGCGGCGGGCGGCCGTGGCTGCTGTCGCAGTCGAAACACTTGATTTATCGGCGCAGACACTAAATGCTACAATAACATCTTAATCGATGTTCTGTCCCACACACACACACACACATAGACACACATTGTACTATGCCATCTCAGGGGCTAAATTTGTACGGCCTTTTTATGGTGGCACAACACGTCGACACAGACACCTCGAACATTTGCGTACAATAACTTCGGAGCTATGGGAAAAGAGTCAAAGGAGGCGTGCATTCTGTGTTGTTGAACAAATAAGTCCTGTGAATCTTAAAATGGCTCAGGCGGCACAAACAACTAACAAATTGGTTTATACATACATATGTGAAAAATATTTATGTAAAGCCTAATGTCAGCGTTGTTATTGGGGGTAAAAGTCAGTTTGGAGGGTTTTTTGTACCTTGGAAGTTAATTAAAGTAAAACATAAAAATTGGTACAATATATTTTATTGAAAGTATTGCACGTCGTTAGTTATTTCCCACCAGACATGTTTTGTTGCCGGCAATAAGTAAACGAGTCGCCCGCGGCAACAAATTTATCGCCGGTAATATCGCCAGCGTATCGATTTCGTATCACCAGTCGTTCTAAAACGTCCGCCGAAAACAACTCGCCGTGACGAGTCGTTTTCTTATCGCCTGGACGAGTCGTTTTCTTATCGCCTGGACGAGTTGTTTTCATATCGCCTGGACGAGTCGTTTTCTTATCGCCTTGACGAGTCGTTTTCTTATCGCCTGGACGATTCGTTTTCAAATCTAAATACATCATATTATTTGGAAAATTATCAATATATAAAAAGTCAGTTAGTTTTGCTTGGGATGGAATTTCGTTTGCATACAAAGATTCAATGTTGCTCTCATTGTTTGATCAATGCTGTTGATCAATGAACCGTCGACGAATGAATACAAATTTTTTAAATACGATCAATCTCACTGAAATACAAAGCATATCAATTCGATATTTCAAAGTCCTGGAAAACAACGTGTTTTTGGGACATGTTGCTAATTTGTCGCTGCGGCAATAAATCAGCGAGTCGCCAATTTGTTGCCACTGACGATTGTTGCCTACATATTTCTCACATTTTGCTTGGTGGGTTTCTTCTTATTATTAACTTCCAACTTAGGAGTCACTTAGACTTTGTTAAGACTTTGTTATTGTGGGTTGAAATAATGGTTGAAAGGATTGCATTGGATTTGGTTCTGGCCAGGATTGTAGTTTATGGATTTTTAAGTGAAAAAACCCCCGTTGGAGAGTACCATTACTAGCTGTGACTTGACTTTTCTCCATCTTTCAGGCAGCATACAAATGATCTGTTGAAAAAATTCCTCATCTTTTGAGATGATCCAAGAATCTACCCAACTTTTGGCTTCCTTGCAAAAATTGATGTATCGCTTGGCCGGACTTTGGGTTGTCGAATGGAAACAATTAGTAGTCGGAAGAAGTAAGGTATGGTAAATAAGGCATAAAGGGAAAGAAATCCCATTGAAGTGCATCCAAAGTTTCCTTGACGACTTTTGCCAAGCCAAGTGGCCAAGCGTTATAGAGTCAAAAGATGGCCCGAAAATTGTTATTTGTAGGATTAAAGGTTGATTAGTTTGAGTACAAGGAAAGTATTTTGTTTTTACTTTAGCGAAATGACACATACTGATTCTGAGAGAAAAACGATGACGCTTCAACATGAATACAGTAGTTGGATGGTTCTATACGATTCAATGCCAGTTACGCCTATTTGCACCTCCAATATATTTGCTGTTGTTTGGGCCAAGCTTCAAGATGAACAACTTCTGAATTAAACACTTTTTTTATGGTGGGGTCATGTTTCAAGATGAAAATCTTCTGAATTACACACTTTTTTATGTTTGGACAAATAATTTTATAGTACGAAACAGGACAAATTCATGCAGTCGATGGTGAGAGGTCTGTTTAGGAACTTTTTCAGTAAAAAAAATGTTTTTTTGAATACTATGTATTAGAGTAAGTTCGGGTAATGTGATATATGTACCTGTTTGTTTTACGGCGATTCCCTACACACTTTGCCTTAAAAGACATTTTTTTTGGTCGCAAACTTGTCAGTGATAAATTATTTAGTATATCTAAGATTATTAACTCTTTAAAATAAGCTGTTGACGAGCTTTTTAATTACAAATCAAAATATCCAAATATTGGCGTCTGATAAAAGTGAAGGGTAATGTGATATATATATAATAAAGTTAGAAGGACGAAATTCAAGGATGTAGTAGTGTACATATTAGTCCTTAAGATATAGTTTTAAAAAAAAAATTATTGAAAATTTCCAAGGATATTTAAGGATAAAGTTTTAAAAGGACATTTTCAATGCCTCTTCGTCCTTTTGCACCAAAACATTAAATTTTCTAAGATTCTAAGGATTTTTCTCTTTCATTTGATACCCATATTGTTATTTTACAATGCGCTCAATTTTTAAAATAATTTTTTGAAATAAACATGTCCTTTGAATTTCAAAGTCTTTTAAAAAAAAATCCTGACGTCAGAGAAAAAATCGAAAAACGTAGTTTTACTACATTTGGCCTCTAGTTTTGCAAGTATGTTGACTTTTTCGTGTGTTTTGAAATTTTATGATTTTTGTCGCACGGTGTAGCACATCATTTCGAACTAATTGTTAACCATGGTCAATGAACATAAAGTGCAACACTGTCAGCTTAGCGCAAAACAACAACAAACGTGTTAACAAAACAACATAACAACAACACTCGGCTATGAAAGTCGCATTTGTGATCTGTGAGCAACAACAAAAAAGGCAGAGAGCAGTTCCGACTCTCTCACAAACCTGCACAATGCTACAAATGCAAATGATTAATTTATGTTGTCTTTGTATGCGACGCAAGTTTGGTGTTGTTGTGGTTTTTTGTACTTATGCAAATGAGAGCCGCACTTAAGGCATGCAAAGTCTATTAGGTGGTAGTTATTTTTGTTGTTGTGGGAGCTGCGCCCAAACAATTTTAATTTTTATTATCCTTTTTTGGTAGTCTTTAGCTTCAGTACGAGCAGACCTAAAGATACATTTAATTCAAATTTAGGGATTTTAAATTTAAAATATACCTAATGAAAACTCGAGAAAAAAGGGTTTTTAATGCATAAATTTATTAGTGAAAATATAATAAAAAACGAAAGCTTACAAATAAATATGAAAGTTTCTTAATTGTGGCACAAAAGCGGGCAACCGCTGGTTTCGTAGTTAATTATTAATTAAATATTTACCATACCGGAAAATAGTTGTTGTAAAATACCATATTTTTGGTGTCCTTTTTGTGTGGCCGCGTTGCTGCAGAGTTATGCAAATATTTTGCTATTAAAAATTTTTCAACTAAAAAATGTTGTGGTTCGGTTTTAATTCTGTGCAAGCTTTTATGTTTAGATTTGCTCTTCACTCTTTGTTCAGTTCCTTGTGCTCTCTTCAGGTTCAGGTTTTCTCTTCTCCCTTTGTTCAGTTCCTTCTTCTCTCTTCTTCAACAAAAAATTATTTGACAGTGTTTTACTGCAAACATGGCCACTCTAGTTGGTTTTTGTTCCAATAATTTTCAGCTAATTTAACTTTTTGCATTATGCACAATGGTTGTTGCTGCAGTAGTTGTTGTTGTTGTTTTTCTTGTTACTCTGATCATTATTTAGTGACCAATTACACAAAATTCCATACACATCTCTGTATGCTGGCATTGTTTGTGTACGTTTGTATGCTGCCAAATGAATTATTAACTACTACCGACTGTTGGTAGGAAATGAAATTTGTGCTCTAACAATAATTCTGCAGCCTATGGGCCTCGTTGTTGCTGTATAATCTACGAACAATTATTGTTGTTTTAATGTTTTTTGTTGCAGATTTTAATAGTCCATTGGTAGCACATGTGTTGCAGCAGCTCGAACATGACACATGTTCAGCATTGCCATTGTGTGCGTGTGCGTGCAGTGATTCATTTTGCGCTAATTTAGTGCTAATTTTGTATTTTGGTTTTATGAAAATTGTTTTATTATTAGCCAACTTTTTATTGGGAATTGAAAATTTGGATGTTTTATATTTTTAATGATGTGAATGCGTTGCGCACGTAGCAGACAATACATTCCCTGTGGGAATTCGGACTGGTCCAAATGTAGTTTTTAAACTGGTTGCTTGTGAGTCATAGCTGACTTTAGAACCGATTCGTATTCTTAGAGCAAACTCGCTTTTTTAACATGGCTATGTCACAATTATTTTATTTCAAAAATATTTAAAAAAAACAACAAAATTCTGTAGCGAATGAAAAACACGAAATATTGGTGCACGTAAAGATGAGCCAAGATGAACTTGGACTTGCTGACACACTTCTGTCGAAACTGTTTGGGGTCTGATGCAATACAACCTCCTGACTTCACCTGCAATTAATATATAAATAAAAGAATTAATAAATAATTGCATAAATAAACAAACAAATTTATGAATACCTACCATTCAGCTGCTGCTGCAATTCGTTGCTTCACGCAATCACGCAAAATTCTAACTAAAAAACTAAAGTTTCGAGATCCTCTCAATACAAAGTTTATTTCATGAATGAAAATTATTTCCATACAAATTTCAAACATTGAATTTCAGAACAAGGATTCTAAGGATTCATACAGTTTATACAGGCAGTATATTTGTATAGTGTTTTTGTTATCCAACAGAAACAGACATGTTCGAAAAATGCAAACATTTCTACGTAGTTGTTGTAACAAAAGTATCGTAAGATCAGCCTTAACAGTATTTTGTTGATTATATATCTGTTTCTGTTTCTCCTCTGTTTCGTCTTTCATGTCTTTTCTCGCCTATGAACGCGCACACAGAACGTGATCCATTAGACGCGAACTGACTGACTTCTGCATTCGCTGACAGCTACTTTGACAACTAGTTGTCCAAATGACTTACAAAAAACCAGTTGAAAAACCAATGAGTTTTGGGAACCAGTTGTCTCAGGTCCGACAGGGTTATTACACATACACACACATAAACAAACTTCTGTGGAAATACAAAATATTCTTTTTTATTTTGTAATCCATTCTAGAGCAACGAATAGTGAAGCTCGATAAGCAGAATTTACAAACAGAATATATAGAAATCAAGTAACTAAAGCAAAACTCAAGCACTACGATCAGGAAAGAGTAGAGACGAACAATTATAAAAACTTATGCGGAACCTGATCAGTGCCATAGCGATTCTGCAAGCAAGAGGTCCTTAAATGTTTAAAGTTCTTTAAAACATTGAATCAGATAATTAAAAACTGGGCATACTCAGTATTGCTACTATGAATGACCTCTAGTTTCTTGTCTATATAATCTTTTGGATGGGTCAAAAGCTTGGGCGTACCCAGGAACAAATTTTTGGGGGGGAAGACATAACTACATTTAAAAATTCATAACACAGAATATTGAATTCTATATATATGTTAGAGTGGAATTAGTGTTGTATGAAGATTCTTAATAATGGTTTCTCGATGCTCCGCACCCTCTCATTTTATGCGGTTTGCGGTTTACTCTCTTTTGTCAGATCCACTTCCTGAGTGGGAATTTTGACACATAACTCAAAACAGTTTCATAATTGAGTTACCAGGATGCAAAAAACCTTGTGCATAAATTATATGTGGGCAACGATGCTGTCGGAAGGGGCGTCAAACTCATCAGAGATTATAATGCAACATAGAAAACAAGTTTTGCTCCAAGCTGCTTACGCAAGGAGTACCTATACCGACTGAATAAAAAATTCACATTTTCTCACTAAAATCTAATGATTTCTTCTTAACACTCAATTACGATTGCAATTATATTCAAAGTAGGGAGGTTAGTGGGGTTTCGACAATACATTTTGATTTTTGCTTTGTAGAAACCCAAAAGTTGACAACGGCACAAATCCGATCGTATGGGAGACGCCCTCTCGTGGTGAATTTCTGAACCTTGATTAATTTTGTATTTTTTGAACTCAGGAAAGTTGGTGATTGCTGAATAAATCATTTAAATCGGTTCAGTAGTTTCCGAGATACGATGTTTTCTCGCTTACTTAACTACTACATTTGCAAGTGGGGAGCCAATGGCATAGAAAATTGCCAATTTTGTATGGCAGCCCCCTTAAGACTTGGAGATAGCCGGTAGGTATGTTAAGAAGAAACATTCGGAAGGGAAAATAAATGGATGTCGGTCATACATTTGACACATCTGGGGGCAACCTGGGAGCAGTGGGAACCTATTTTATAAAAATTACCATTTTGTATGGGATCAAGGGTTGGAGATAGGGTATAAATATGTTTGAAAGAAATGTTCAGTAGAGAAAACTAGTGGGGGTCATTCATATATTTTAACCTTCTCAGAGCAACTTCTGACCAGCTGCGGAGCAATTTGTCTAATTTCCCAGCTTTTTTGTGAACTTTGACCTCGATGCGACGCCATTTAGCCCCACCCTAGCCCCAAAAGTTTTTGGCTCATGCACTTTTTCACCAAACCGCATAAAATGAAATGGTGCGGAGCATCGAAATCGAAAAATCGTCCACTAATTCCAGTCTAAAATAAATATAAAATATAGAATTTAGAATTTTAGGGGGCATAAACCACTGAACCGATTTATATAAAATAAGTACTAAAGAATTTCTTATGTGTGGCAATAGAACATAGGCTATATGAGATTGACCATGCCTACTTCTAATTGGCACTATAGTATTAGAACTTAACTATGGTATACTTTTTTAAAGTGATATGGGTGTCAGACGATTCCGAGTGTCATTGGGGAAAACATAATTTATATAAAATCGACCACGCCCACTTTCTGCTCACACTAAAATAACAAAACGAAACTTCGGCACATATTTGTAAATCAATATTGATAAAAAATAAATTTGTACTTCATTGAGGTAAACATAAGCTATATAATAGTGACCACGCCCACCTGATACGCCTTCCGGGTATGCCCACTTTAATGACAGAAATTAGCTATGGTACACGTTTGAAGGACGATTTGGGTATGAAATGATTCAGCGTGCCATTGTGGCAAACAAAGGCCTTTTGAGATTGGCCATGCCCACTTTAGGCGGCCACTAATATAAGGAAATTAAGCCACTATTAAAATCCTTTTAATGTAATATTGATAACAAATGATTTTGTGTTTCATTGGGGTGAAACATAAGCTGTGAAAATGAACTGTATTTTATATCTATAAAGAAATATTTATATAAAACGATTCTAGATCTCACTGAGGCAACTATAAGCATTTTGGAATTGGCCACATCCACCTATAATAAACGTTACGAATAAAATTCGACTGTGGTAAATTTCGGTTAACCAAAACTTTCAGCGTACCTTTCACTCCCCTACGCTAATAAATGTTAATATTGGTTTATTTGAGGTAATAAAATAGAAAAAAATATACTTCTTGAGATTAGTCACATCTACCTGAAACATACATGGTTGTAATTAAAATTGGTCAAACCCATCTGTCTTTATACTTTTGAATCAATCTTCTTGAAATTTCTATAACGTCTTAATGTTTTTTTAGAAATGGGCCAAACAATATATTTAAACTCTTTATGGATGTAGCATGATTTTTATTTATTGGAAAAATAAACTGAAAAGTTACATAATTGAAACTGCTCTATATATACGTTTATATCTTTAGATATATTGGTCTTAGTTAAGCCTTTCTTCCAGACAACTTTAATGGGTGTTGGACAAGTAATCGACATGAAAACATTGCACAGAATAAATATAACTCAATGCGTGATATTTGGATATGAATTTTCTGTTACTTTGGAAGAAAATAATTACAAAATCGACATAGGCGAAACCGCAGGGAAAATCTAGCATGGAAATAACACTAAGTAGACGTTGAATATGTTTCAGTTCGATATAGAAACTGTTAGTTGAAAACGACAGTAAAATGTTGTCGGTACTGAAAGGAAGTGACACATTGGAATCGGAACAATTGGCAAAGCGAAATTATTAAAAATGAAAATATGTTCAAAAGTATGTTTCTGAAAATGTAAATACGACAAGTGAACATGAAAGGCCAACAGTAAAAATATGGTCCTTGATTGCGACAGATTGAAGCTTCAAAAACAAAACCTTGCAGCTTTCAGCCCGCATAAAAGTACTCGTACACACACACACACACACTGGTGTTGTCCTGTTTTAGTTCATATTCTATTTTGTGACAGATTTGAAATCACAACAGCTCAAGTGTCGCCTGCGGCTTTCTGTTGCATCAAACGTGTCAGCGTTATTGGAAGGCGCGCGCTTCATGGCAGCCGCTTTCGTTCTGGATTTTCTTTCATTCACCAACAGAATGCAGGTAAACTTTGACTATTTTAACTTTTTTCGCAATTTTCAATGTCTGCAACGCAAAAAAATGAACAAATTAAAAACATTCTAGCAGCGTTTGTGCTGACAATTTCTAAAACGAACAAAAACCAGAGAATGGCACAGGAATCGCGGCTGCAGCCTGCACTGGACACGTACACTTTTCGCACCAACCGACCAGCACAACAACAATACAGCCAGCAACAACATGGCCGCGCCTTCAAGTTAGATAAAAGTGTTGCATTGAGTTAACTCGGCGCTGAAAAGTGTTGAATGCGGTTGTGCGGTTGAGTGACAGCAACAAAGCGTTACAAAATAATAATAAAAGAATTACAATTGTGACACATAAGAAGTGTTTTTTTTTACTTTGATGTTGTGCTGTTGTTGTTGTTGTGGTTTAGCTGGAAATGTGCATTGTGATGGA
Source organism: Melieria crassipennis (assembly GCA_963668005.1). Classification (NCBI taxonomy): domain Eukaryota; kingdom Metazoa; phylum Arthropoda; class Insecta; order Diptera; family Ulidiidae; genus Melieria; species Melieria crassipennis. The sequence continues at coordinate 127,055,805 of OY764961.1, forward strand.
CTGCACATGGCCGCAGTTTTTTAACTGCTTTGAGTTTTTGTTCTTCTTGATTTTTTCTTATTGTTTGTTATTTAAGTGTTGCTGCAGACAGGAAAAACTTTAGTCAACTGGACTTTGAGTGGTGTTGCGCGTTGAAAGTGGCCAAGAAAAGTGTAGTTTTCTTTAGCAATGTGCAGTTTTTTCTCAACGTTTGCAATGAAATTCAATTAAGTTGTGCATTTAATTGGGCGTTGAGAAGAACTCGATGCAAAGGTAAAGCCTCGTGTTGAAATACCAAGTTTTGATCCAGAACCAAATTATGGAGCACGAAATAATTTAACTCATACTTCTTTGATGGATGCTCAGCGGAGATTAGATATTGGTGGCCATTATAAGTATTAACCCGTTCGATATATTGCTGCCATACGGCAACTTGCTATTTTGAGGACGTTTGATATCTTTATGGTTCAAAGTATACATTTTTTTGTTAGTTCTTAGAATAGTTTGGAGGTTTATGAATAATATAAAATTTACAAACTGAATATTTAATTGTATAAAAGATAAGTGTACACTTTTTTCGAAAGTCATATTTTGACATAGTTAGTAAGGAAAGAAGAAGCAAAAAAAAAAGAAGAGAGATTTTTAATTTAACTTTAATTCAGTAATTCAAGTAAATGAAGCAATATACGATTTTTGGTTATACGTAAAAAATGTTATGTTTAACCCTTTCGACGCTGAATTTTACCCTGTGTCTCGATATTACTTTTTGGTATTTAAATCATGAAACACTATCCTCAGAAGTGTGCACACGACACTTGAAGTCTCCACGCCTCTTTGTTAAAGTTCTAGAGCTAGTTTACTTTTGAACAATTTTAGCTTAAAACGGGTTAAATAAATTTTGTATCAATTTTTTTTAATTAAAGAAAAATTACATAGTATTTATGGAAAAATACAAAATTATCACTTTTTGACTTCATTTAAGCAGTATTAAAGAAACATGGTTTTGATCAAACACGCTCAATTCGTAGACTTCAATTAGAACACAAACTTTCCCTGATATCGCTGCAAATTATTTGAAATTATTTTGGGGATACCAGTAAAATGTTTGTAATTTGCTTTGAATTCCCTTCTAAAAATATTAATTTGTTGGTTCCTACTTAAATTAAACCCATAAATCAATCGTAGTTTTTGCTATAAGGTGACAAATAAGTGAAGTTGCTTTCAGGTAACTTTCGGGTCGAAAAGGTTATGTATCTAATTCCACTGTGCGTGAAATTTACCCTCAAAAATTCAGACATGGGGGGACCTACAGAGCGAATTTCTATAGGTATACTGAGTTGAGATCCACCCGGCGTTTGACTGGATTGGCTCCAGTTTAAGAGAAATCCGTCTTTGAAGTTTGCTCATTTTAGTCGAGTTCGTCGCTTAAGTCTTCGAACGTTTAAATGCTAATAGGTCCTAAATCGTTCCGAATATCGCTTTACCGTCTTCGGCAAGTTTGTAGATATTTTAACGACCAACAAATTTGTTTAAGACACCAATCCAAAAAAATACATTCGAACTGTGTAATTTCGATATGTGCATTTTTTTACGCAGCGCAACGTGGCGTATGAGTGTCACTTAGTTATAATTAATTATAATTGTAGGTCCCCCCATGCCTGAATTTTCGACTTGCACAGTGTTATTATAGCCACAACATGTGTTTGCTCTTATATGGCAACATTCTAAAAAGCAGGGTTGGTAATAAAAATTTAAATAAATTGCAATGAAATGTTTTTTATTAAACCACCCAAACTCGTAAATCGATAAATTGAAAAATGTTAACTTTCCTGAGTAAAAACTTGTAGCGAAAGGGTTAAGTTTCTTCTTATGAACAACTTACTTCAGCACCGAAGTTCATTAGATTTCATCCCAACTTATAGAAAGAGTTGGGTTCAGACGGACTGTGGCAGGCTTTTCAGCACATATGCACTGATACTTCGATGAGGCTTCGGCCTCAAGATGAATTCCTAGTAGTACAGCGTTGAGTAGAGTTTTGAGCGAGTCGTAATTTTGTAATGATTTACTGACGCCAGGCAAACAAGTTCAAGTCAAATATGCGCAGACTTTAACATCAAAACAATGTCTTAAATCAGCCCATCCTTCCATAACCAAATGAATGCTTTGCCTTAATGATAATTCTAGATACGTCGAGACTCGAGTTCAAATGGCCACCAATACATGAAAATTTACCTCTAACAAGGAAATGTCCTTTGTAGGATAGATTTCGAACTTGAAGTAGGAAGTAGTAGGCAAGAGTTGCCATTAAAATGCTGATACATAAATGAAACTAATGGACAGTGAGTATCTGCTTTTTTAAGTTCTCTCTGAAGCTCCGGGAAAAAAGTGCTCGATGCGGTCTACGGAAAATGTGATGACTATGTCTCCGGTGGAAGGACCAAGTCGAGGAGGCGCTATGTTCTCTTGGTGTGACCAAATGGAGAAGGTGCACGCAAAGCTGAGGCGCGTGGAGAGAACTTTTTCGGGTTGTTATGGTCAGTTAAGTATGCATGGTAAGGATCCAATGGTAAGAAAGGTTTTGAAGGAAGAATTTACTTGACTCTTGACTTGAATGTTCAAAGCCATAGGTGCTGGACCGCAAATGTCCATAGGTGGTCTTTACAGAGGAATCATTTCACAATAGTGCCGTACGGGGCAGAAACGAACTCGATCTGTAATGTTTCTTGGCATTGTGTGCTGAAATGCTAAGCGGTTTTTACAGCTGATTCGGAGTGAAAGTCATCACCAATAGAGACTTTTTTTTACTTATTACATTTTATGACAATCGCTCACTAATACCAACTAAAAAGGCTAAAGAAATGTCATCCACTCCCGTTTTGGCTCTGTGCTGCATAAATATTCGCATTGGCCGCCATATTTTTAGGCACTGCATCCATCTTTATTGGTGTTCAAACCTTAATTGCTGTCACAAAAAATAGCAAAAACAACAATTCGAGCCAACATTTTTTCACAACAAACAGACCAGAAGAAATCCTTGAAACTCGTTGAATATAAAAAAATATGTGCCACCTAAAACAATTTCAAACAAATATTCTAATGCAATATTGCGACAGCTTGCAGTACAACAACAATAAAAACAAAGAGAAATTTTAGAAAAACGAATGAAAATTTTCCGGCGGGCACAAAATGTAACGTTTTTATATTTATAAAAAAAAAATAACATAAACTGAAATAGAAAAACCTACAGAAATACATATAACTAAAAGAAAGTAACAGTACAATTGGACAACAACAACAACAACAAAAACACAAAAGAAATGCCAAAAAAATAAATGCAAAAAAATAAATTTCAAAAATTTGTAGTCAGAGAGTTTGGAAATAACGTCTGACAAGCACAACCACAAAGCGTTGAGTTGGTCGCTGACATTTTATGACAATTTCCCAATGCAACGCCAGCAACAGTAACGCACAACAACAGACAACAAAAAAATGAAAACAAAACAACAATGCAAAGGCAACAAGAATAATTCTAAAAGCGAACAACTACAACAACCAAAGCAATGACAGCGTTGACGCAACAAAAGAGTTTAAAGTTTTGTTGAGAGCGGCAACGTGCTGTGTGCATGTTTGAGTGATGCTGCTTCTTTTATCTGCAGTGTGTGTGTGTGTGTGTGTGTGTGTATGGTCAGTTGAAACGTGTAGGCACTGCAGCGAAATTTTGTGTGCGTTTGTTGCTTTTGTATGTTTAATTGTAACTGCAGGACACGAGCGGAACGTTTGTGCGACCCATTGTGTGAATGTTTGTGTGTGTGTGTGTGTACGGGGAGAATGATTTTTTTTGGCTCTAAATTCAGCTAGCATCATGCACAGACTTATGAAAATGCGAAAGCAATGAGAAGCCAGGCAGCAGACAGCAGTGGCGTGCGCTGGCGTCGAAAGCGGCGGAGTGTTTGGGTCAGCAACTGCCACGAGCTGTTAGTATTATTGAACACCACTTAAGCCAGTCTTAAAATCGTTTTGTATTACCCAAAATTGCCGACTGCATTGTTTTGTTCTAAAAGAAGAAAAAAAAACAAGAGCCCAGAACAAAAAATCTCACCCAAAACGAAGCGAACACGAACACTTGAGTTGCCAGTGGACATGAACACACACACACACAGTCACCTATGCTGAGGCACAAAAGGGCAGCAACGCACATATGCACCATGGGGCACACACACACACACATACATATGTACACAGCATAGCGGCGGCTGTAAATAGAAACGAAGTAGATCAGTCGTGCGTGCAGACGCGGTGCCCGTTATGGAATGGAAGAGCGCACAGGGAAAAGAACAGAAAAGCATTGAATTTTGTCCAGTCGGTGGAAAAGCAGACGGTGTGTTGCACTGCGGACGCTGGACACTAGCCGGAAGGCCATTAGACAAAAGCGGCTAACGTGCACAGTGGAATAGGAAGCGGTTGGATGGCGTTGCGGATGTGTGCATTGTTCCAGAGGGGCGAGGGACTCAATGTCTAAGGATGGTAAGAGACGAACAAAATAGCAGCCGTATTGGAGATCCTGTTGGATCCATTGTAAAGTATTCATTGAGGATGCGGAGTCCTTCTCTAACTGTTGGGTTACCTGTTGATTCAGATGAGACATTTTAAGGACCATTTAGTCTTGGCGAAGAAATTAAAAAGATCAGTAATCAGCGCATCGGCTATTTTCGCGAGCCTATCGACGAACTTGGCCAAAAAAATCTGGAGCCGTTGGGGCCTGTCAAAAAAAGTTCTCTCCAGGTGTCCTGCTCTTCACGGTTTCTCGAGTTGGCCACACCAAGAGATAATACGGTGTCCTCAACTTGATCCTTTCACCGAAAACAGGGTCTCCCTCTTCGCCGTCGACCTCCAAATACCGCATCGAGCACCCTTTTCGCCGAAGGTTCCTTGTCCTTACGGGAGACATGGCCAAGCCAGTGTAGCCGCTGGATTTTGCTACTTTCTTACATTATAATAATTCACTTTACTTCCACGTTTCACCAGCATATCGCTGACTTCTTCAGGAGGTAAACAAGGAGGTCTTTATAACCGTTAATTGGTGAGGTCGTGTACCGGGGAAGGAGGAGGGTGTGAGGATTAAAACTACAGGAATTAGCTAAATTTTTGTTAAACTAAAAAAAATGTTATTGCATTTTGTTACAGCAAAATAAACAAATTAAAAGGAATAAACAATTTTAATATAGGTTTGGCAAAGTTAAAGTTATTTCATTTCATTTTATTTTATTTTATTTTATTTTATTTTATTTTATTTTATTTTATTTTATTTTATTTTATTTTATTTTATTTTATTTTATTTTATTTTATTTTATTTTATTTTATTTTATTTTATTTTATTTTATTTTATTTTATTTTATTTTATTTTATTTTATTTTATTTTATTTTATTTTATTTTATTTTATTTTATTTTATTTTATTTTATTTTATTTTATTTTATTTTATTTTATTTTATTTTATTTTATTTTATTTTATTTTATTTTATTTTATTTTATTTATTTTATTTTATTTTATTTTATTTTATTTTATTTTATTTTATTTTATTTTATTGCATTTTATTTAATTTTATTACTAGAAAAAATTCGCAATGTCAAAACTGTACGACTTATCATTTTGATGCTATTTCATATTAACTCTTTCGACCCCGAATTTTACCCTGTACCTGTAAATACTTTTTGGTATTTAAATCATGAAATACTTTCCTAAGAAGTGTGCACACGACATTTGAAGTCGCCACGCCTCTTTGTTTAGCCAGTCAATTATTAAAATTAATTATTACGCCTCTTTGTTAGAGTTCTAGAGCTAGTTTACTTTTGAAAAATTTTAGCTGAAAACGGGTTAAATAAATTTTGTATCAATATTTTTTAATTACAGAAACATTTTTTGATATTTATGGAAAAATACAAAATTATCACTTTTTGATTTTATTTAACCATTATAAAAGAAACAGGGATTTGATCAAACACGCTCAATTCGTAGACTTCAATTAGACTACAAACTTTCCCTGATATCGCTGCAAATTATTGGAAATTATTTTGGGGATGATAACAGTACCATGTTTGTAATTTGTTCTGAATTCATTTCTAAAAATATTGATTTGTTGGTGCCTACTTAAATTAAACCCATAAATCATTCGTAGGTTTTGTTATAAGATGACAAAGATGGTGAAGTTGCTCTCAACGTTGAGATCGAAAGGGTTAAACAATTTTTTATTGTATGCGCGGTACTGCGCCCATCCTATTTTCTAAGTAGAAGGCTCCTACCGAGTGTCATTAATGTGCGAGTTCTAGTTCTAAAGTTACACAGCACATTTGGATAAAAAAAGGTATCACGGTCCTTTTCAACGCCCTTGAAATTTTGACAGTGACAAGGAGGACACTGTATAAAACTTCAATGCTCTGGGACTTTTAAATGCAAAGCTCTTTTCATATTGAAGATTTGAGTTGTATGGGCAGTGCTGTGCCCTCAGAAAGTTTTCCCCGAACGGACCACCCATAGTGACAAAACTTCTGGTCCATCAGTCAAGTAGTTGCTGAGTCTATAAAGTGCAAAGAAAGCCACACATACACACAATCATTAGTTTTTATTAAGGAATCTTTCATAGACCACGAAGTCTGAAAAAACCTCAGTGTCTTAAAAAGTGTTCTGTAAAAGTTAATTACTATTGTACCATTTTGCGCCACTGTACAGTGCAACTGTTTGTGTATTATTGTGTATGTGTGTGCGCAAAGCGCTAAAAGCGCATGCTGGTGTACAAAGCAGTTAAAGTATGCGCGCTTACGCACACACACACACACAAACACTCATTTGTAAAATTAACTCCGCATACGCGCAGAACAGCTACTGCTGCTGTGCCATGTGTCGCGCGCGATTGCTGCTGCTGCTGGCACTCGAACGCCTCGAGGCATAAACGTGTTGACATGCTGCTGAGAAGGGCACGCTTTGTGTGGCACGCCAAATTGCACGGCGCCTTCTTTATAACCGTTAATTGGTGAGGTCGTCTACCGTGGAAGGAGGAGGGTGTAAGGATTGAAACTACAGGAATTAAGTAAATTTTTGTTAAACTCAGAAAAATTTTATTGCATTCGAAGTTATTATTTTGTACAGCAAAATAAAAAACTTAAACGGAATACAAAATTTTAATATGTATAGTTTTGGCAAACTTAAAGTTATTACGTATACGTAACATTAATTCATTGCATTATGTTTCGGTGCAAGCAAAGTTTTGGAAAGAAGAAGGCATGTTTTTCTTTTTTATTATTCAAAGCAATGGAACAAAGGGGTTGCGTAAATAATTAAATTTAATGAAATGAAGAAAGATAGTTTTATTTTATTTGATTTGATTTGATTTGATTTTGTTTTATTTGATTTTATTTTATTTGATTTTATTTTATTTTATTGGATTTTATTTGATTTTATTTGATTTTATTTGATTTGATTTGATTGTATTGTATTTTATTTTATTTTATTTTATTTTATTTTATTTTTTTTTATTTTATTTTTTTTATTTTATTTTATTTTATTTGATTTGATTTGATTTGATTTGATTTGATTTGATTTGATTTGATTTGATTTGATTTGATTTGATTTGATTTGATTTGATTTGATTTGATTTGATTCGATTTGATTTTATTTGATTTCATTTTATTTGATTTTATTTTATTTTATTTTATTTTATTTTATTTTATTTTATTTTATTTTATTTTATTTTATTTTATTTTATTTCATTTTTTGATTTATTTATTTTATTTTATTTATTTAGAATCGGATACATTAAGAACCAAGTAAGAGCTAAGTCTTTTAATTTCACCTCAATCAGAATTAAATTTCTTCAATCAGAATTAAACTTAAATCTATCAAGTACAAAATTCAATAATAACAAAGAAGCTTAGTATATATTATATAAATATTTTGGCAAACTTAAAGTTTTAACTTTGTTATGTGGGCGTATACGTAACATTAATTCATTGCTACGAATAAATTAGATACACTTCGATTTAAGAAAAATGTTTGCTAGTATTAGGTATGGTTTTAATTATTTGAAGCATAAAAATAAAGTTTAGCCACTTAAGAAATTTTCCAGAATATTATAGAAATTAAAATTTTTTAGATGGATAGGTTAGTGTAAAGAATTAATAATAACAAGGTATGATTTTTTATTATTTGAATCATAAAAATTAAATGCAGCCAGTTAAGAAATTTTCCAAAATATTTTAGAAATTGACATTTTTTAAATGGGTAGCTTAGTGTTGTAAAGAATTAATAATAATAATAATTTAATAATTTAATTTTAATTTTAATAATAATAGGTAATAATAATAATAATAATAATAATTTTTATGATATATGCTTTCATTCTGGCTCGTAATGAAAAAAATAGGCGTATGAGTAATTAATGATTGTGAATTTTATGAGGGCGTATAAGTAACATGATTGTTTAGGTTTATTTTGGGACGGTGTAATCGTTGGGACACAGGTTTCTGAATCAAGAGTTTATGAACATTTGACTTGAATCCATCAAGATCATAGTTGCAGGTGAACATCTTCTTAGGAAGGTCATTCTAAAATCGCATTTGACGGGTAGAAATAAACTTGTTTGCAAAGCTTAGTGGGCTTGAACGTTGTATCAATGTGAAGTTTATGAGATTCAGTATTTGAACTGGTTGCTTGGGTGAAAACACGCAGTAATGGGATTGGGTCTACAGACCGCAATCCTTCGCAGAATACCCTGCTGTCGTCAATAAGTTTGGTTCTTCGATTTTGGATTTGGTGGCATTACCTGTTGAATGCAAAACTGCGTCTACTTTATTTTGAAGGAGCTTTCACACAAAAAACATTGGGTTCGTTTTGGGAGGATGTACAGAATGAGGAATAAAATGATTATGGACACTTGACTTGAACTTATCAAGGTCATAGTTGCTGGGGAAAATCCCCGTAGAAAGATTATTCTGCAATTACACCTTACAGGACATGATTGAATACCATCTGTAATGCGTTGTGGGTTGGGACATCGCATCAATGTGGAAAGTAGGAGATCCAGTGTTTTAATGTGTTGCTTTGGGAATGTGAGCGCAAACGACTCTTCATCTCTATTTTCATACATAAAGTACATTCCAAAGTTTTGGCATTGCTTCAAGGAGTCAATAGAACTGAATGCTCTGCAGACCGCAATAAAGTTGATCCCTCGGAAGCTTAGATTGTTCACCTCCTCGTTCAGGCACTCTACGCTTCAATAATGCTTCAAGGAGTCAATAAAGCTGAGTAGCTTTTTTCGTCAATAAGTTTGATTGGATCGTTTGGGACACGGTTGAGAAGATCATCTGTTCATCCATGCATTACACGTTTTGGTGACGCTTCAAGGAGTTCAAAGAGCTGAGTGCCCTAGTCTCTACAATAGGCTTGAGTATTTGACTGCTGATTCAGGTATTGATTTAATTTTGCTAAGAATTAGCGCGGTAATTCGAAAATTACTGCGATACAAAAATTGTTTTGCTGCCAACAAGAGTTCAAAGTCGATACCTATTTGAATGAACTCTAAATTTGTACTCATGCTGGTTATACGGATCGTATGAGCAACATGATTTCGATATCACGCAGCGACTTTGAAAATGCCAATCGTGTGTTCAATTCCTACTTGTTTCAATTTACTGAAAACAATATAAGCTAAACAACAATACTTGAGCTGTTCCTTTTATGACCCAATAACTTCTGAACTTTTACGTAGGCATTACTGACATAAAATTATCACAATGTACGCTGCCCAAATGACAGACATAACAATACCAACATAAAAGAACAATTACTATAACTGCACAGCAATCAAATTATACTCTTCATCCAGTTGCCGAAAGTGTGCTCACCAGCACAATCGTGAATTGCAACCACCGAAGTCCACTTGACTAAATGACCGCAAATCAACTCATCAACAATTCGAAAACAATTTTCAATGAGCATAAAATTACACAGGCAGCAGCGGCTGCAGCCCGAACGTTGGCAATAAATCGAAGCGAACGCTATTTAAAATGAAGAAAAAATAATTTGAAAAAGGAGAAAAGCAAAAGACATCAAGAAAGACAAAGAAAAAGCACAAAGCACACAATTTTATCTGCTCAATTTTCATTGTTTGTTCATTAAACGAAATGAAGGCGTTTAAAGTAAAAATGCCAAAACAAAGTTAAAAAAAGTAAACAACAACAAAAACATCAACAGCAGAAAAAACAAAGGGGAAATAAATAAATACACACAAGGCAGACAATATCAACAACTACAACAACAACAACAACAATAACAACAACAACCACAACCTGGCAGCAAGGAGTTGCACTCCGCTGCCAAAGTGCGATGGCGTACAACAAAATAAATGAGCTTCTTGCTAAGACAAAAGAAAAAATGGCAGGCCATAAAAACACAAAAACAGCAACAAGAACCGAATAGAAATCGAAACAGAAACAACAAAGCAACGTATTGGCAGCAAATAAAGAAAATAAGAAAAATCAGCAAACAATTGATTCAATGAAATTTCAACAAATTTGACATAACAGAAATCAACATTAATCAATGCGCAGTGTGGAGCGGACGGACGCGCTTGCAATTCCCAAACGGTGGCGAAAGCGAAGGAGAGCGAAGCAGCTCAATTGAGTTGTGCAATTGAAAATAGAAAAAGTTTTAAGTACGTAGCTATTTATTTTTTTCCATTTAGTGGGGCGAGGAGTTGGCAAGGTGCTGCGGCTGTTATAGGGAAATTGAAATGTCTTTGTGTTTGGGTGTAAAATGTGTGTGTGTGTGTATGGCGAAGAGGAATTTCGCACAGCAGAGATAAGGTAGAAGTGAAAGGAGCGTAAAGGCAGCACGTGAGTTTGCAAAGAAATGAGCAACATTAGAATAAGTAAATTATTTGCGCAGACTAAAAGCAATGTTCGTAATACAGTTGCAATTAAAGAAAATATATAGTCGTAGTTGTATTTGTTAACCAAGTCGTATGAGTAATGTTAATTCGGAGCTGTGGTGAAAACAAAGTCAAGGTTACTTAGTTTATTTGGAATTTATGAGGCACCGAGGTCGAGATCTTCTCAAAAGTTCTTGTTTGCTCATCTCTGCTTTTTTTTCGCCTTCTCCAGTTGACCACACCAGCAGAAGACAACTTGGAGACCGGAGGCACGACATTCAGCTTTGCCTCACACCTCTTACCGCATTGAACACCTTTTTCGTTGGAGCTTCATCATGAACACGGAAGGCATGACTAATCCAATGTTGCTTACTTATGCAACCGAAATCGCTAGAAAGTACTACTTGACATGGTACTAAGTACTAGATGTAGTATTCTAAAATGTAGAATGCACTGTTTATCTACAACTTCGTTTGTGAAAACATTATTTGTCTTATTTTGCCAAGTTTAATGAATTCCATTACTTCAATCAGACCTACTTATTCAATAAAGTATTGAAGAAGTAGGTAGTAAGTAGTAGTAGTATTTAGTATTCAAGAAAGCATTTTTTTGTAAAGATATATGAAACGAATAAATCTGTAAATAAACTGATTTATAGGTCGCTCACAGAAATTTACAAAGTTCTACTTAGTAATGAAATTTTTGGCATTTTTCAAAATTCATATTTTTTTCAATTTTCAGGTGTTAATTATTGTATTATAATAGATTATAGCTCGTAGGATGTTATCACTTGGCATAAAAAAGATGTATTGCAGTGAAAAAGCACGACACACGATTTTTGGTCTCGTCACACCTGTCGTATAAGTGATATGAATTGAATGATTTGAAGAAAGTGTTCAAATATGATTTCTAGTCTGTAAATAAACAAATAAACAACAACAAAATGTCGCAGTGAAAAAGTAATAAATTTGTTTTATGATGTCGCCACACGGTTTATTACTCATAAAAAGTAAATTGAAGAATTTGTTAACCTTTTCGCTATTTTGTTGCCATATGGCAACATGCTACTTAGTAGACGTCTGCATCCTCTATGGTTGCAAGAATACATTTTTTTTGTTGGTCTTTAGAATAGTTTGAAGTTTTAGTAAAAATACGAAATTAATAGACTGACTATTTAAGTTTAAAGAAGAGAAGTATACACGTTTTTTAATGGTATATCTTGACATAGTAAAGGAAGAAGAAGCAGAACAAATTAGATAACTTTTTAATTTGACGTTTTCTTTCAATTTAGATACTTCTTTTTTATTTTGGCTGAAGTAAATTAAGAAATATTCAAATTTTCGTTAAAAACCTGAAAAACCTGTAGCGAAAGGTTTAAGATATGTTTTCTGGACTGTTGATTTTGATCATGTCACTTAAATAAAGAAATGAATAAATAAATAAAAACAATATCGCAGTGAAGTAGCACTACACTCGATTTTTTATCTCGTCACACAGGGCGTATACGTAACTTAAATTGACTAAGTTGAAGAAAGTGTTCAAATATGATTTCAAGCTTGTAGATTTTGATCACTTGACATAAAAAAATAAATAAATAAAACAGAATATCACAGTGAAGAAGCATACAATTTACTAAATTGAAGAAAGTGTGTATATTTTTAACACTTTGCATAAATAAACGAAATAATAACACTGTGAAAAAGCATTAGATTAGATTTCTGATCTCGCCACTCAGGTCGTATCAATATACAATGAATGATATGAACTGTTCAGAGTATATCATCATATAATTTTTTAAATTGCAGAAACGAAAAAAGTAATAAACTATAATACTGATCAGCATCACTGGATCCAAAGTCAGTAATTCCTATTCACTTAAGAATTGATTTCAAACCCAGACATGAAGGGAAATAAGTCGAAATAAGTTGTCTTGCATAGTCACTTCGGTTTGGTTTAATCACTTCGATACCCAAAGAACGAAAAAGATGTTGTTATTTAATAGAGCTATATTGATCTGAGAGCTGCTAATTGTATGCATCTACACATCTCTTTAGGTATTCTCCCAATTGATGTTGTTCGCTCCGAATGTCGCGCAAGCAGCCATGTGAAGTTTTAGACTTTGAACGCGAAATTGGTTGCAGTTTTATGCCGAATCTCAGTGTCACGTTAGCCATTTTTGAAAGACAAATATTTTTCTTTCAAAAATCTGTACTTGCCTGCAAAAACAGCCATTAAGCAAAGAGGAGTTCTTGTCATTTGGTATTGGTTGAATCGTACTTCGACCCAAGATTGTCTGTTTAGTGTTCTTAAGTGGCTGCCAGAAAAACATGTAAACTATTTACAGTAAAAAAACCAACATAAATGCACAAATGTTTGATTTGTTTGGTTACCGCTGTCACTACTGAAAAATGTTACTCATACGCAGCGTAGGGTGTGTGAATTTCGTAAGTAAATTGTTTGGCTTTGCTGGTTGGCTTGAATTCGGGTTTATTTGATGTAAGCATTGAGCTGCATTTATCACAAATTACACTGCACAACAAAATCAAATTTTTTTTTTAAATAACAAGGTTCCGACAACGGATTCTGGTAGAGAAGGCCAAAAAAAAATATACGTGTATCGGCGTTGTGAAAGTTTACGTCTGAATTTTTTTTTTAGGGGGGGTCAAAGTTTTCCCCTTTTTGCACATTCTTATGGTGAGCGCCATATTGGTTGCGCTTCCATCTGCTATTTCACGTGCAAGTATTGTAGGAGATTTTAGTACCAATTTTGAATAAGTACGAAATAGACACAAACACATTTTCAGTTTCGGCTTAATTCTGGCGTTCAAGTTAATTTCTGAGCTTTAATGTATTCAGAGACCTATAGTAGAATTTTATGGCGAATATTTTCGTGGTACATTTTGTCCTTAAAAGTCCTGTTTTACAGGACATTTTTGGCATTTTAGAAAACAAGGGTCTAATTGACCCATATAAATAGGAGCTACAGGGTTAAAATGCTCCACAAAACTGTTCTTCGTAGTATTTTACATCAAATTGCTGAACACATCATATACCTAAAATGTGACGTTACATGGTTTTCGTATGCCGATTCACCATAAGAATGTGCAAAAAGGGGAAAACTTTGACTCAGTCATTGCTACGCTTTTACTATAATTAGTGGAATCTTAAGATTGTAATAGAGACTTTAAATTGTATTTGACAGCTAAAAGTGTGTGAAGCCACAAGTCTGTAAAGCTGAAACTGATAAAATTGCTTATTAACTTTTACTGCTGTATACTCGTAAGTTTACGTAAACGTGTAAGCTTTGGTCTACTGAAACTTGAACTGTTTCCAAAACCGACGAATCGGCTAAAATGGAAGAAGAATTTTTGGAAAAATTGGTGCCTAGGGTTGCGCATTGAAGCGCGTAGAATATCCCAATGGGCTGCTTATTGAAGGCTGTGGAATCATTCAACGATGCGGCTGGCTAAAAGACATCAAAAGTTTCTGGGAAACTCGATGTCAAAGGTTTCCTATTGAAGGCCGTTGAATTGCCCAATGGTGGGGCTGGCCAAAATACATTAAAAGTTTCTTTGAAAGCTGATGTCAAGGAGGAGACAATAGCTGTGCCTACGTGCCTGTGTTCATGGATAATCCCAAAAATATAAAATAATAATAACGCGTAAGTTTACTTACACTTAAGTTTATTTAAACTTTACTGTATACACGCTTACTCAAAAATTGAAATATTTATTAAACCCATTCATATAATAATTGTGTGTATATAATAAAAGTATGCAGTCTCCTATGACTTGGTTGGTTTAGTACAAAAAGTTAACGACTCTCTGGTCGCAAAAGTTAAGTGAAACTAAATGAAATTTGTTGAAAAAACAAAACAATTAGTGCTGTTACACTAAAGTAGATGATTAAAAGCAACTATTATGCTTGGGTTGGCGAGGGAATATTATGGGGAAAGAAAGTACGAAGAGCTAATGTTGGCATTAGTTTATGAGGCATTACGTTTTATGGCATTGCTGAGCTAAAATTGTTGGTGTTAAATGGATGCTGCGCGTACTTAAGCGACTCTGAACTACCCGCAGCGCTATTTGCATGTTAATTTTAGTGTTTTTTGTTTTCGAGGTGAGAGAGGGAATATAATAAATACGATAGAAAATTTCCAAAGAAGAGAACTTGGAGTGTTTTAGTTTGTCTTGGTGGAAAAAATTACATTTTAGGTTTATATTTGTGTTGAAATTAAATGTGGGATTGGCGGTGATGGTGGCGAGTGAGAGTGAAAATTGGCATAATGCGTAATTAAAATCCGATTCGTTGCCATTTGGCCATTCGTTGTCGTACATAAGCCTATAAGATGGTTTAAATTAATTATTGTTACGCCTAAATGCATACAAGCCGCAGCAGAAAAGAACGCATAGCGTTGGAGACAAAGAGTGAGAGCGAGCGAGTGTGCATGCAGCTGCGGGCTAAAAGCAATGCAATTCTAATGTCAAGTCATGCATTGCTTTATTTAAAATTTGCTTAAAAGCAACAAATGCTTCATTGAGCAGCAAATGGCAAAAATATATTAGAAAATAACAAAAAGCAACAACAACAATGACAGCAATGGTCACTTGAGCATAAAGCACAAATGATAATAAAACCAAACAATTCAATTAAAATATACGCAAGCAGGCCATTAATGTGTATTGACACACACACATATGCACAAATTCAGAGTAAGTGAGTTGTGCTTAAAAATACACATACACACACATACATACATAGATACGTGTAGTCATTGGCCATAACATGCAACTAAATGCACTCGCACAAGTTTATTGCATTTGTGTGTAAATGCTTAGCCTTAGGCCAGCTTTTGGCATCTGCTATTTGTTGTATTTTTTCGGTGCTTTGTTGTTGTTGTTGTTGCGGTTGCATAATTCTAATTGAAATTTGCACCAAAGTTGCATTGAAATCTGATTGCATGCTTTGCATTAGAATTTGGCGAAGATTTTAAATTAAATTTCGCTTGACGCTCAGATCGTCTGACTGGGTATAAAGTTGTCAGCCGTTGTGGCGTTTCGAGCGACAGCCGCCGCTGCAATGTGCCACTGTTATTAAGGACTGAAAAAAAGCTGCAAGACAATGTGAGTGCAATGGAGAAAACGAAACGCGAAAATGTGGCGTAAATAAATAATTCAATGCATAGCAATGCATGACGTTGGCGAAAACGGCGCACAGTGTTGCAAGTAGTGACAAAAATGCCAAAATGCAATGTTATAACCACAAAAATCTGAGTATGTCGTTTTGTTGGAAATAATGCAATTAAGAGAAATCCAAAGTTTTATGAAAAAATATTGGATAACATTGAAGTTATGAGCTCTTAAAGTACGCTCTTCCAGCGTTGAAAAAAAAAAATTGTACAAACAGCAAATTTATGCTTCATGATGATTTCAAAATAAATTATGAGCAGGTCCTTAAAAGTTACTATTATCGTAAGTTTTATATAATTTAGGTATGGCAAGACCATTGCTGATTACTATCACCTCTGTGAAGTATCGTTTCGATGAAAATTAAGTAAAGAAAACGAGTGAGTTCAAACTTTAAAAGTGATTAAAAAAAAACGTTAAACATCACTTTTGAAATATTTTGTTTATGCAAGTATCTACATTATGCTGTAAAATTTTTAGCTGTGCATATTTGCGCCAATGCAAGTTATTGGCATTTTTCGGTGCAGACTTGAGTGCAAATTCGCGATATTTTCACCGTTTGGTTGAATGCCAATGCAATCTGTCAAATAATGCTCTGCTCCTGATGGAAAAATTTGTTGAAGATAGCTTCGGAAAATCAATTACGATTACTATTTTATTCGAAATAGAGGGGTTAATGGAGTTTCGACAGTACACTTTGATTTTTTTTTGTACAGAACCAAAAGTTACAACCTTACTAACTACTTCACTTGTATGGGAGGCGCCCTCTGGTGGTGAATTTTTTAAATTTAATTAATTTTGTATTTTTGGCATTCAGGAATGTTGACGATTGTTGAATAACTCATTCAAATCGGTTCAGTACTTTGCCAGATACGATGTTTCTTCGTTTACTTTACTACATTTACAAGTTTGGAGCCAGTTCCATTGAAAATAATTAGTTTTGTATGGCAGCCCTCGTAAGAGTTGGATGTAGCGGTTAGGTGTGTATAAAAAAAATATTCGGAAGGAAAAATAAATGGAGGTCAGTCTTACATATGGTACGTCTGGGACCAACCTGAGAGCAGCGGGAGCCCACTTTTTAAAAACGATGATTTTGTATGGGAGCCTCATTAAACGTTGGAGATAGGGGGTAGGTACGTTCGAAAGAAATATTCAGGAGGAAAAATTAGTGGGGGTCAGTCTAAGATTTTAACCCTCTAAGAGCAACTTCTGAGCAGCTGTAGAGCAAATTATCTAGATTTTATTTTCAATGACTTTTGAAAAAAGCGCATTTTATCTATATACACAATTTTAAATAAATTTATATTAAAATACAAATACTTTTAATGTAGCTTTTATGAGCTAAGATAATTTTCATTGTTAATATGAAGTTTTTTCAAATCCGTTTGTATGGGAGGTGGTCGAAGTTTTGGTGCGATTTCACTGAAATATTGCACAGTAAGTTCCTTACTCATACAATAACTGTATACCAAATATCAGTTATATACGACCACTCCTTCTATTTTTGTCACTCCGCTATATGAACTCGCAACACTGTGCGGCGTCGGCTGAATTACTGTAAAAATTTATGCATTGAAAAAGTACTTTGGTGCATTTAATCAACTTTATTGCATTACAACAATAAAAAGCAACGCGAAAAAATTCAACAAAATGAAAAAAAAAGGAAAATCTCAAAGACAAATGCAGCAGCGCAGCAGACGGTCGTGTGTCTTTTTTGAAGTTTATTTGTATACCTTTTTACGTTCGTTTTGGTCTTTTTGGTATTTTTGTAATTTTTTTGCTATTTTTTACTTTGCAAAAAATGTGCTTTCCCCTTTTTGAAATGCAAATTTATGCACACAAAATACAAACAAATCCAAAAAAAAAATTAAAAAAGAAATAGTAGAAAAACAAAAGCGCAATGCGCCGCTACTGTTTTCAAAGTTTTCGTTATTATTGTTGTTGTTGTTTTTTTTGGTTTTATAGCCAGTCTATGGCCAACTGCTAACCGCTGCTTCATTGTAATTTTATGCACAAATTTGTTGGCATGCGCTCGCCTTGGTCGGTCTCGGCTTTTGACTGTTTTTGTTTTTGTTGTTTTTGTTTTCGTTTGCCTGCTTCGACAATTGTCAGCACGGAAATCAGCAATCAATTAATTCGATTTGTAAATGCAAATGCGGTTTTTATTTTGATGGCGCTTTTTTTGTACTTTTCATTGTCATTGGCGTTGTTGTGGTTGAATTTTTATTTACTCACATTTGCAGTAGTTGCGCCCTTGTTGCTGTCAGTGTTGTTGGCCTTTTTGGTTGGGTTTCGATATTTGAGGTTTTTTTTTAAGATTTTTCATTTCAGTGCAATTCAATTGAAATATTTTTTTGCTTTAAATGATAAATTTTGAGGACTATGCCATAAAGTTTAATGAATAATTTTTATTTTCGTTTGCATTTTATTGAACAATGCTGGTTACTTTTCAAACAAACAGACAGCATGTATGTACGTATGAATTGCACCTTCACCTAATCTCTTGCAGGACATTTACTAATTGCTTACCAGTGTTGCCTGACTAATGGACTTGAATTTATTACCATTGCAACGAGCCCAACATAAATTCACATCTTCTGGCATCCGAATATGATTTACAATTTGTATTAAATACCAACTATATCTGAAGTGCCATAACTTATGAGTTGCATTGCACTTATTTTGGGTGCCCAGAAAATGAAAGCAACCAATGATTTGTTAACTTGAGAAATTCGCAAGTAGCAGCAATAAATGCAGAAATATCCAACATTAATTTTTATGAAGAAATGTGCATTATTTATCTGTGCCAAGTACTGAAGTCACTAATGTCGTTGAATTATGAGCGTTCAATTAGCAAAGGTCGACTACGCATAAGGCTTGAAGAATTTGCTGTGTGCTGCAGTTATTCAGTTACATAATTCATTATTTATAATATTTGGCTGTAGTTGTTGCTGATTTATATTTAAAGGTCCATATTTATTGCTACTCGATGTCATATATTAAGTGAATTTTTAGAGAAAGTACAGAATTAATGTTTCAAACATATTACAAATAAGGTCAGGTTAGATTTAGAAACTAAAAACTGTTCTCATTTAAAGGAAAAAATAAAAATTGGGAAATAAATAAAAATGCTTTATAAATGGCATATAGACTTTTAATAAAAGCTACCTTGGTTGCATTTTCGACCGGAAACTTAGTTGAAAATTAAAAATCTTCATAGTAAAAGGATCAAAGTAGCACTCGTGGAAAGACAAGTTTTTCTCATTTTGTTTTTGAATTTCGAACCCAAAATTGTCTGTTTAGTTTTTCAAAGCAATCAGCAGTTGCTAGATAAACATCTGAAGCTGTTACAAAGCCAAAATAATTACTCAGATGCACACATGATTTTATTGCTTGGTTACTGCTGCCATTACTGAAAAATGTTACTCATACGCACCGTATGGTGTATGAATTTCGTTATTCATATTTTGGGTTGTGCTTCATTCTGGCTAAATGAAAGTTTGATTTTAAGTCTATTTGAGGTACACACTGAGCTGCACTTGTCACAAATGTTTAATTTTTTAAAGTTTTTCAAAATTAGAGTCATGATTTTTTGTTGATGAACTCACAGTAGGTAATTTTTGAGGTCATTTTTGAATCCTGCTTAGCCTTTGTTCGTCATTTCGACTACCATTCTTGTAATACAGCTCAGAAATAAGAAGCTAGTCATTATTTGGCAAAATAAAATAAAAACCACACACAAACATGTTTACTTTCTGAATTTTAATTAAAAATAATTGATATTTTCTTTTAATTTTTATTCACTTTAAATGCATTTTATGCACTACCGACTTTTTAAAATCGATCTAAAAACTATGTTAGTCGAATTGACAATCATTGGCTTTAACACTCGGATGCCCAACAACTTTTTAAACGGCCAAAGCCCAACAAGGTCCCCAGGGACCTCTATTGTAATATTGCATATAAGGCTTGTAATTGTATAATGTAGTGTTACATAATGTGTGTAGATGTGTTTGTATTATGTATTTTTTACTACAGACCGATAGCAAAAACGTATAAAATACAAAATAATTGCTTTTAAAAACGCCATAGGTCCCTACGGACCTTGTTGGGCATCGGAGTGTTAATGAAATAAGAAGCTAGTCATTATTCAGCAAAATAATATAAAAACCACACAAAAAGGTTTACTCTCTGAATTTTAATTAAAAATGAATTGATATTTTCTTTTAATTTTTATTCACTTGAAATGCATTTTATGCACTACCGACTTCTTAAAATCGATCTTAAAACTATGTTAGTCGAATTGACAAACATTGGCTTTGATGTATTTTAAATATGGTTGACTGTGAAGGGTTAAGGTCTTGATGTTACTAACCAAAATAATCTTGAACAATCAAAATACCTACACAGATGCAGACATTTTTTCATTGCTTGGTTATTGTGGCTATGTCGGCCTCGATAGTCCAGCAGCTTTTCATACCGGAGGTTCTAGGTTCGATTCCTAGTTTGGGCTGGTTACACATTGTTATCCACAAGAAAAAGACAACTACGCTTTTGGAAAGTTATGCCAAAATCTTCAAGTTTCAAAGAAAAAACAGTCAACCACAATCTACCGCTTAGATTTGGCCTTACACTGTGGGTGGTGCCATCCCGTTTTTTCCCAATTCTTTTTAAATTTGTATTAAAAAAACAGTGCTGCATACAAACTTAACAGATTTTGTGGTAATACAACGGGTCATATAACTTATAGACAGTGGCAGCCAACGTAAGCTACTGCGGCCATTTCCAAAAAATGTTACTTATACGCAACGTATGGTTTATGATTCTTTTTTACGCTTGCTAGAGGTAGATTTAAAAAGAGAATATTTGCACTGAGACCACAAATGATCCATTGTGCTTGTTAAGTCCAACCTTGTTTTATATTTAACACTGAAACTCTTATTTTTTATTATAAACTAATTAAGAATTAAGATTAATTAAGAAATTAATTAAGAATTAACAATTTGAATTAATCATTAAGTTTGGCTCATATTTTGTCGATATATTATACTCTTTTTCTATGACAATTCAAATCGCTATGTGTCAATATGCATTGACTCAATAAAGTCGCATGAACAAGATTTTGAAGTGCTTCGAATGTTTTTTGCGCTTCGAAGACAATTTGAAAAAGCCGTCGAAGTAAACTGGGAAAGATAGCCGAAGCTATGAATATTCCCAAAGAACGTATTTGTCACATATTGAATCAAGACTTAGGCATGAGAATGCTTTTCGTGGGTTCACGTTGGACCAACAATTTGTTCGAATAAACATTTCTAATGCTCTGTTTGGACGGGTTAAAGAGATGGGATTATCTCTGGGAGAAGTGTGTAGGCCTACAAGCAGACTATGAAGAAAATAAAAAAAAAAATTTGTAAAAAATATATCTTCATTCGATCGGAAACTTTTCAGGCCACCGTCGTAAACTGAAGACTTGAACGAAAAAAGGAAACAATATGAACAGAAAAGTATTGCAGCTATGATTTAATAACTGCGGTTTCGTATTCGCTTTACAACGTCTTGCAATAAATTCACACATTACCAAACTGCAGCAACACGTACGTAAGTGTGTGTGTGTAACAAGATGCCAATGAGATTTCTTCTGATGAAGCTTTATGGCTGCGCGCAGCGACTAATTTATGACTGCTGCATAAGAATTGCAACAAATTTGCGGCTTCTATTAAATTTTAGCACACAGCACTCACACTCACACACACACATACGCATAGGCAAGGCGACAACGAGTGATGCGCAAATGTTGCAAAATCTTTATTTATGGTTTTCAATAAGTTGCCACAGAACGACTTTGAAACAAGAGCGGACAGCTGGTGCGACTGCGCGGCGCGGCGCGTTGTCGGTGTGAACCATTAAAGGAATTACTCGACTTTTTCGGCAAATTAAAAGCGATAAATTTGCAATGTGCGCCAAGTGCCTGAGCCGTGCAATACAAAAAAGTATGCGCAATGCAGATGCAACAACAACAACAACAGCCACAATGCAAATCCATATGTGTGGCAGCGTAAAGCGCACAAACAGAGCGTTTTGTTTTTTTTTTATTATTTTGCATATCGCGAATAAAAATTGAAGGCAAACCAACCGCAAAAGACCCGCAGCAGAAAAAATATAAACAAAAAAGAAGCACAAAATCGCGATGAATGTGAAGGGAGTTACAAAAAAAAAAAAACCCCTGACACTTTGCCTTGCCTTAGTCGTTAGTTTTTGCTCAAAATGTTGGCGATTTTTTTTTGCGAGCGCGACATATTTTAGCACCAAATGTTTTATACGCAAACATCCGAAATAACAATAAACCAGCTAACAAAATATCCTTAAGCCGTAACCGCACTCGAGAAATAAATTCCTGCCCAACGTTGCCACAGCCAGCACACTTGCAAGCGATTGTAGCCAATACGTTGCTGCCGCCAGTGTGGCCCTCACCCCCTCTCCGCCCCTAGTCTTGTTGCCGCGCTGCTGCGGTTTGGATGTTATTGTTGCGGCGTCATTCAAATGAAAAACAAATGGTTGCCATATTATCGCGCTTTAGCCGCTCCGATAGTGTTGCATAACGCGAGCGGCACACGGACAGACGAACGCATGGGCCATGGTGTGCCCCGAAATCCGCTTGACGTGCGTGTTAATTCCATTAGAGCTGAAAACTAAATACAAAAAAAATATATTTGAATGTGAATTGCACAAAAACAAGAATTGCTCGCTGCTGCCAGCGCACAGTGCAACCAATAACTGGATAATGCGCCAAATACATACGTCGTGCAGCTGTCACTGCTGCCTGTGCAGCAAATTCCGCAACACAAATGCCAGCAACACGCGCCGAAACCCATAGTTTTGCTGTTGCTGTTGTGTGTCCGTGTGTGCGCGCCGCAAGAATTGGCAGCAATTTTGCGGTTGGCAGCAGTTTTTACTCCATTTGGCCGGCCAAAGTTAGTGCGAGAGAGAGAGAGTAGAAGCAGAGCGGCTGGCACATGGGGTCAATTGGTCGCACAATTTTTGGCCGTTATTGAAATTTCAAATTTCTACTTCCCATGCTGACAACGAGAGAAAAGTTGGGTATTAGAAAAGCGCATTAGATGTGTCGTTGTCAGATGCAGCTGCGCGCAGCTGTGTGCCGATTTGAAGTTAGGTTTACTGATGCTTTAAACAGCTTTTTGGCGCCTTCGCAATTAATACAAAAGCAAATCGAATGAATTAAATACAGAAAAGAATAAAGAATGCAGGAGATATGTGGTCTTCTAGGAGAGTATTTATCTATCTATCTATCCATATATCTATCTATCTATCTATCTATCTATCTATCTATCTATCTATCTATCTATCTATCTACCTATCTATCTATCTATCTATCTATCTATCTATCTATCTATCTATCTATCTATCTATCTATCTATCTATCTATCTATCTACCTATCTATCTATCTATCTATCTATCTATCTATCTATCTATCTATCTATCTATCTATCTATCTATCTATCTATCTATCTATCTATCTATCTATCTATCTATCTATCTATCTATCTATCTATCTATCTATCTATCTATCTATCTATCTATCTATCTATCTATCTATCTATCTATCTATCTATCTATCTATCTATCTATCTATCTATCTATCTATCTATCTATCTATCTATCTATCTATCTATCTATCTATCTATCTATCTATCTATCTATCTATCTATCTATCTATCTATCTATCTATCTATCTATCTATCTATCTATCTATCTATCTATCTATCTATCTATCTATCTATCTATCTATCTATCTATCTATCTATCTATCTATCTATCTATCTATCTATCTATCTATCTATCTATCTATCTATCTATCTATCTATCTATCTATCTATCTATCTATCTATCTATCTATCTATCTATCTATCTATCTATCTATCTATCTATCTATCTATCTATCTATCTATCTATCTATCTATCTATCTATCTATCTATCTATCTATCTATCTATCTATCTATCTATCTATCTATCTATCTATCTATCTATCTATCTATCTATCTATCTATCTATCTATCTATCTATCTATCTATCTATCTATCTATCTATCTATCTATCTATCTATCTATCTATCTATCTATCTATCTATCTATCTATCTATCTATCTATCTATCTATCTATCTATCTATCTATCTATCTATCTATCTATCTATCTATCTATCTATCTATCTATCTATCTATCTATCTATCTATCTATCTATCTATCTATCTATCTATCTATCTATCTATCTATCTATCTATCTATCTATCTATCTATCTATCTATCTATCTATCTATCTATCTATCTATCTATCTATCTATCTATCTATCTATCTATCTATCTATCTATCTATCTATCTATCTATCTATCTATCTATCTATCTATCTATCTATCTATCTATCTATCTATCTATCTATCTATCTATCTATCTATCTATCTATCTATCTATCTATCTATCTATCTATCTATCTATCTATCTATCTATCTATCTATCTATCTATCTATCTATCTATCTATCTATCTATTTCTAATCTTTTTTACGAATTTTCAATAAAACTATTCAACAACGAAACATCACAATCTCGCATGCAAAATTTTGACTCAATCTGCAAACTAATTCATTGTTATTGCAAACAAAAACTTTCGCAAAAAACCTAACCTACAAAAAGCAGACATAACTTCGCGACAATAACAAAACGCGCGCGAGCTCGCCAGCCGTGCAGCAATAACTCACTGCAGTTGGTCGCTTGTAATGATGATGACTTCACTGCGGTATTTAACGAAAATTAATTGCACTACAAAGCACAAAACACAAAATTGAGAACAGCAACAACTGCACACCGAGTTGCGCCGCCCAGTTCGCTGCACTGTTGCTGTCCCGTTGCAGCGAAAAGACAGCGCAATCGAAACTAACCGCATGCAGTAAACTAAAAATCACATTTAAAAAAAACAATTAAAAATTACATTTCAACTTTAGCAACTTTCACTGTCGCTGTCGCTGTGACCCGCTCGTTGTTGCTGCCCCCTTTGCGCGTTCTTCGTATTTTTGAATGCAATTAATTAACTTTTGTGTTGAGTAGATTGCAAATAAAATAATAACAACTAACCCAAAACAATATGACCACAAATAGAGTTGGCAACAACAACAATAGTAACTGTTCGAAGAGGGTGAAGGGGCAGCAAAACTAACACAAATATTTCATTTCAAAACACACAAAAGCACAAAATAAACAAAAAAGGAAAAACGACAACATAGAAATAACAATACAACAACAACAGCAAAAACAAACAACAGCAAATGCAGTAACAACAATAACAACAATTTGTTGTTGCAACAATGATAACCGTCGAACGATGGCACTAAACGATTGTAACCCAAAAATTTGCGCAAACTAAAAATAACAATAACAACTGAAATAACAATAAAAACAATAACAACAACTTTAACTACAACAACGACAGCAATAACAACACCAAGCTCCGCTGCACGCCGCAAAAAAAGAAGATCGGTAAAAAATTAGTCAAAAACCGAGCTGACACCGCAGGAAATCAGCGCGACCGCCGTTGCTGTTGCGGTGCAGTGCAAAGTTTTAAAATGTCGCAGCGCGAATTTGTCCAAAACGAAAATTGCCAAAACAACAACAACCATTTTTCGACCAAAACACCAATGAAAAGCATGAAAAAATAAGCAATGCAAAAAACTAAAAATGTCATTTGCGGCTGCTGCCGCTGTGTGAGATGCGGACATGCGCTGTTATCTAACAGTGACACAGGGGGGGGGAAGGGGGCAAGCGAGCAATTTGCGAAAAATAAATCCTCACCGACTAAAACATCGTCAAGTTCCTGACAAAAAGTCGTACGAAATGGAAAAGAAAAAATTGTTCGTTTAAAAATGGTTTTTATTTTTTTCAGATTCTTGTTTTGTAAACGTCGAACGCTATGGCTTCAAGTAGGTTGTCTGAAGTCAGTGATCCAAGGAAACGATTTGTATCTTCTCGATGTGCTGATTTGTGACCGAAGCAGCTACGATCTTACTTCGCTGCGTCATCCCACGGCTTTCGCTTGAAGGTCCTTTAAGGTCCACTATGTTCGAACAGACGTTGGTTCAGTTCAGTTTTTGCATTCTGAAACCCTAACTTGACTTCGTATTGTATCAAAGAATGAATTAGGAAGCACATCAGTCACAAGTATGCTTAGTCTGACACCAGTTCGGCAAGTCCCACCGACCTAATGAAATTTAGTATCTCATGGCTATTCAGGTGCGTAATGTCCTCCTCTACAAGTCAATACTGGAACAGGTAACGATCCTGCTGCGACACAATGCTTCACATTGCAGTATTATGTACTCTCGAGACTCTTTCGCCCTTTCGCAGACGCTTTCCTGTTCTATCAATGTTTGCTTGTGTTTCCTTAACCCATTAAGCCCTGAGCGTTGCGTTTGCGCAACGTTTGGGAATTTCGCTATACTAAGTAACTCATAAAGACGTAAGACTTGAAAATTGGTACAATTGGATTAGAATTGATCGTTTTAGATTCTGCCATACTCAAATTTCAAAATTATTTAAATATTCATACGTTTTTTCGATCCAAAGTCAAAGGTTTTTTTTGGGGAATTTTTGAAATGCAATCAAAAATACTTATTCTTCAAACCTATCAAAATCCCTTAGTGGGCTGCATTTTGCAATGCTAAACTATTCAAAAATTAGTTTTGAAAATTTTTTTTTTGATTTTTTAAACAAAAAATATGCTTTATGTTTTGTGTTGCGCGAATGCAACGTTGGGCCTAAACACTGCCAATTTTCATACAACGCAATGCGTGAAAATGTCAAAATCCAAGCAGCTGATATTTTATTGGCACATTTTATTTTCGGCAAATGTTTATTTTGTTTATTTGTGTAATGTTTGCGAAAAACATGACAAAAAAAAAACATGGTATGATTTTTTTGTTTGATTTTTTTTCTTGATTAGGTCAATTAATAAGATTGTGTAAAATTTTATGGAAATCGCACAAGCCTTTCTGGGGTCAGGTTTTAATGGGTTAACCTGAAGTGCCCAGTGATTACAAACTCAGTGATCTGTTTTAACTGCTCTCAGTCTGAAGCATTCTTCATTCCATTTGGTGTTGTAACTTTTGATGAAGGTTTTGAAATGTCTAAGATTATGGTTCCTGGCTCTTTCCTTGGGCTCGGTTCCGAAAAGGGACGTGGCTGCCGATTTCCTAGCAAGCGTCTTCTCATTACCGTCTAATCTTCTATGTCCTGGGACGCAAAGCATTTTGACCAGTCAGTTGTTGTCAGTTGTGTCCAGTTTGTTAAAATCCTTTAAACCGAGTAAGCTCGTTCAACTCATCAATGATGAGTTATCTGTGGTTAAACTATGCATAGAGCCTGATGGCATTAATTTCTGTCTAAAATATGCTGGTTGTCTTCCCCATATGCTCGTAGTGCATTTTGCGGGGTGCAACTATCTCCGCACCTGTTCCCTCGTCAGTTTTGGAGCGGTCCCACAGTGCTTCGAGAGTAGACAAAAATAGGAAAAAAAATTATCGCGGATTTTGACAAAAGTAGTATCATGTTAAGGATAATTGTTTAATTAAGCTGGATCCGAAATATTTTTTTGAAAAATCGTGGTGATTAGGAGATATAGCTTGTCAAAGTCAGATATATTTTCACAAAAATTTATGAAGGGGAAAAATGAAATTTACTATATGTGTGAAATTTCATTCAAATCTAAGTACTCCTTCTATTATTGCCACAATTTTGTATGCAGTCGAAGCACTGTGCGTCCGGCCGCTGTTCTTCTCATCTCCATTCTGCTTTATTGTTCCTACAGATTACAACCATTCATTCCATACATTCTTTGACTTCAGTCAGATAGGCTCGTAAATGCTTTAAAGAATTTTTTGAATTTTTTTTTTTGAATTTTTTTTGTGACATTAAAGTTTTCTTAATAAATAAATGTAAAGTGCAAATACAAAAATTTCGTATCTTATTTTTTAAAACTAGAATGCCCAAGGACTACATTGAAATAACTTTTATAATAACTTTTTTATTGTAAATAACTTTTATTGCATAGTTTTCTAAAAAAATATCTTACGTGACTTTTACTAATTTTTCAAGCTAAATGATATAAATAAATTAAAAATATTGTAAAAAAAATTGTTCAACCCAATTTTGCAACATTTACCTTAAATGCACAAAAGGATTCATTTTGACTACCTATGTAAAATTTTCAGCAAACGTGAATTTTTTACTGATAAATAGACAAATAAGCATCTTCAATTACGAAATATGAAAATTTCAAATAATTGCAAACAAATATTTGTGACAACTCCTAAATTCCCTGTGAGTTAAATTTCTCAGTAAAATATAGATTTTTTAATCAAAACCAACATAAAGTTATGTAATCCACATTTGCATCTTTCGGAAGGTTTTAGAGTACATTGCAGTTGCATAAATAAAGCTGATGCTTTTTTACAATTGTTTTAAAAAGTCACTGGGTGTGTTACACCCCACGATAGTAGTGGCGTTATAAAATTGCTGGATGCTTAACATTGATTGTTAGTAATGAAGTTGTATGTATTATAAAATACATTTACATATTTTTATTCACTTTTTGGCGACAATTTTTTTAAATAACGTATAGACCATTTACTTAGTAGAAAATCCTTAAAAATTATGCTCTAGGATAAGTAACAAAATTTTTATAACATTAAATTTGTTATATCTTAAACTAATAAAGTTAGAAGGACGAAATTTAAGGATGTAGTAGTGTACATATTAGTCCTTAAGATATATTAGAAAATAAAAACGATTGGAAATTTCCAAGGATATTCAAGCATAAAGTTTAGTTTAAAGTTAGCTCTTAGCTCTTCGTCCTTTTGCACCAAAACATGAAATTTTCTAAGATTCTAAGGATTTTTCTCTTTCATTTGATACCAATATTGTTATTCTTCAATGCGCTCAGTTTTTAAAATAATTCCTTGAAATAAACATATCCCTGAAATTTCAAATTCCTTTAAAAAAAATCTTGACGTCAGAGAGAAAAACAAAAAACGCAGTTTTACTACATTTGGCCTCTAGTTTCGCGAGTATATCGACTTTTTCGTGTGTTTTGAAATTTTTTAATTTTTGTCGCAAGGTGTAACCTTTTAAAGTAGCAGGTATATTGTTGATTTTTGTTTGAGTTTTTACGCACAATTTTACCTCGATCCGAAAAAAATTATTAAATAATTATTTATTACTTATTTTTTTAGCTTTCTAAATCACTAAGCCAAAGAGACATAGCTTAAATATTGTGCAAGATGTGGCTATTTTCCCAATACAACTTTTTATTTCATATTTTTTGTCTTGAAATGAGATGCACATAAACAAATGTTTATACTTATTAAATAAATGAATTAACAAAATGAAATAATTTATTTTTGTTTTTACATGTTATGATGTTCTGATTACGAAAAAATTTGATTTTTGTTTATTTTACCTCAATGGATAAGTAAAACATATAATCAAAAGTTGTGGGTGGATTACACCCATAGTTAGATAGACGATAGTAATGAAGCGTTAAATATTCAAATTCATTTGAAAAGGGCAGCAAAGAAATCGTTCAGCAATCAGACTGCAACACTTAACACTTTCAGTTATAATAAATATTCGATTTCAATTTAAAAAGCATAGCGAAGCAATCGTTCAGTTGTGTTGTGAGTATAATTAAACTCCAGTTCAACGAGTATTCGATATGAATGTCGACGAACTGTCATTAAGGTGAAGCAATAGTAAATAACAAAAATTTATATTATATTAAATTTTTATTTTTCATTCAACATTGCAAACAATCGTTGACGAAAGTAGGGGAATAAAATATAATTAAAAGTTTTGATTGAAAACGCCAGCCATGTTTGTATGAATGTATGAATGACGCAGCGCTGCAAAAACAAAACAAAAACCGAAGCCAACAAAATTAAACAAATAAATAAATAAAAATAAATGGCTGGCCAACGCCGCGTACGTGTTTGTGACAGATGGCGAAATTGTTCAAATTACGCACCAATGCAACAAACGAGCGAATCGATGCATGAGAGGTATGAGAGCGAAACGGAGAGGAAAACCGAACGCAATAAGCCAACAAATAAAGCATAAATGTGGCAGTTTCTAGAAACTGTGGCAGCAGCAGGCAAATTAAACGTAATTGCTTTGCTGACACAAACAAACCAATACTCACACATCCACACACTCACACACACACACATGCATTCATGCATACAATACACTAACAGCTGCTGCGACTAGTGACGGCAGCTGCACTTCATTTAAATGCGCCACATTTGCAGCAAGAAAGCAACTTCAACTCTCTCACACGCACACACGCGCACAGGTGTGTGCGAAAAAAATTTCAATTTATGGTTTGTTTTCATAATTTCACACAAAATGACCAAAAGATCAGGTCGATGCTGTTGTTGGCTTTAGGCTGTTGACCGTTGCGTATTGCCGCCGCCACCGACATGGCCAACTGCGAACATTGTCGGTTGGCTCTTGTTGCATATGTGCGCTGCATATGCATATGCGAGCATGTTTGCGTGCACGTGTGTGTGTGTGTGTGAAAATTGTGTTTGTGTTTTGTGGCGTTAATTTGCACAAAATATGCTTTAACCTGCAGCCAAAAGTTAATTAAAAACCAACAAAACTCACGCACGCACACACACGCACAAACACAAACACAAACGCACTCACACATACGTGAAATAACAAACATGAACACGCATCGCACCACAAGCAAGCAAGTAAGCAACCATCCAGTCTGCAATCACCAGTTGCAGTCAGTCAAAATTTTCACACATATATACAATGTTGTTGTTGTTGTTAGTGTTTTTCAACGGCCATCAACATCATCGTCTCCGTTGCAGCGTCATTATCATCAGCAACGTTGTTAGCAATTGGCGCCGATGGCCAGAGTTGTTGTTGCCAGTATGGTATGCTCCCATAGTTGTTGTGGAAAACCAACAACAATCACAAAAATTGCACTTTATATCTGTTGCTCTTCACGCTTGTTTGATTGTTTGCCGTCCTTACGAAAATTGATTTTATATTTGAAAGATTTTTCAATTGCACTTCCATTGTAATGCAATTTTCTCCGTAGGCATTACTGAGAAATGCATATTTAAATAATAAAATTTGTTGTTGTAAAGATCATTTCAACAGCTGTTTGCCCCACGGCTCATACGAGTACAGTTAGGAAAAATTCTTTAAAATTCTATTTTCAAATTTGTACAAGTCAAGAGTGCAGTCAAGAAGAAACAAAGTATTTTTATACGCAAAATTATATTTGGAAATTGCTAAAATATTTTGTGTTTATTATGAAGATTATATTTAGGAAATTCATATGAGCTGTTCACAAAGACAGCTGACTTGATATTTTGGAAGGTCTTGATTATAATCAATAATTATTGAAGTTGAAAATTTTACACCTTATCCTTATTACAGGTTTTTTTTTAGAGACAGAGAACTTTAGATTGAAATAGGACACATATATGAAATTGGTTTAATTTGAAAGATTTTATGGCATTAATATTTGAAAATAATTTCGGGTATTTGGTCCTCGCAGCGCAATCAGGAGGTTCAACTTTCACGCACTCTTCGCAGTAGTTAACACGTTCGCGGACGTGAATGCTATAGCAGTCATTTTCATAGTGATGCAAAATGACGTGAATGCTATAGCATTCAAATTTTAAAGCCAATTTTTATTCATTTATATTTTTATAAACTTTAATTTTTGTAATGAATATACATTTCGAAGTAATTAGCAACTGATTCATCAAGTAGTTTCATATTATTTGATTTTTTTTCGGTGTACAGTGAAATTCTTCATAACTGGACACTCACCATCGCAGTGGTTTTGTCCGGTTAAGGGAGATGTCCGCTTATGGGGGAGGGGGGGTGCACAACAAATTAGTTAAAATTGTATCCAAGTGTTTCTCGTTTATTTATTTAATATTTTGGATGAATTTATGAATATTGAATATTTTATTAATATTTATTACATGTATAGGTAAAGTACACACATTGTACAAGTGTTCACATTTTAGTACTACTTTGGTTGAAACAATTTTGTAATGGTTGATTGCCTAAACCAGTGGCGCTCACAGGCGGGGTTTTTGGAGTTCAAACCGCCCCCCCAAACACAAAAAATGCTGGTACAAAATATGGTTTCGAGTGGTATTCGGCTCAAAAGTTGTACGCAAACTCTCCACCCCAAAATAAAATCCTTTGTGCGCCACTGGCCTAAACACTGATTGATTTAATTTCAAATATTTATTTTCAAATAAGAGAGAGATTTGTAGGTATTATAGGGTAGTACAGATTCTTAAAAAGTGGTTGGGCATATTTCTGAATTTTGTCCGTTTATGAGAGATTTTTTAATCAAAATGGTTTGAAGTATAGTGTCCGCGTCCAGTTATTATATATACACGAAGAGAGAACTACTGTTGAATAAATAAAGTTATAAAAATTTAATAAACCTCTTCTTCTCATGTTTTCTATGAATGACTGCTATAGCATTCACGTCACTCTAGTTGAAAAATTTGATCTATATCGTCGTGAATGCTATAGCATTCATTGTGTATAACGGTTAAAATATGATAATCTGACAACTCTAACAATATATGTGTAATCAGATTTCAGATAGTGCATATAGTTTCCACAAAAATAGCCTGTCTATTTTTGCAGCTCACTGAAATTTTTACTGTCCGCGAACGTGTTAAATCCGGCAATGATTCGTCGTAAGTTGGCTCAATTGCATCAGCTTCATTGGCGTAGACCTGTGACCTGCGTAGACCAGACTCTGGGATCCAGAGAAAATAATGTCATCAAATCGATTAGGTCTAATAGAAAGAATTACTCTAATGGACAATTGTGGACACCATAAAATGCACGCAGTGATCCCATAATGAGTTCCTCGAATTGAACCATGTTTTTCAAAATAAATTTCTAGTCGAGTCTATTCTGCCAACTGCCAAATGCTAACTAAAAATTATCTCACAACAATCGAAAACTGTAAATTCGGCTGACATAGAGAATAGCTCAAAGTTCTTCGCTTCTAAAGAAAGGTTTTTAGAAGGGCTACGAGACTTTCTAGCAGAATGGACTTAATATTTGTGTTGCCGTATACTTCGAAATGTCTTTTTATTGTTAACGTTAAGAGCTAAACAAAGTTTACAGAGCCAAGCTGTGAAAGCAGCGTATGTATTTTAAAACTTTGAAATAGTTCAGACATTTATATATAAAACTACATCGACCTCAATTGTTTCTTAAACGATGATATTAGTAACCCCATAGCCATATTTAAAAAAAAAAGAAGTTCGATCCTCAGGTCCTAGTATGTTAATCGCTTCCACAACTCTCCTCTGCTATGACTTCCATTCTCCTAACCGTCATCTTTAGATAATACAATGATCCGAATGGCCTGGATCAGAGTGATGGATTAAAGACTTGTAGCCTTCCTGCCCGCTCACACATTTGCTACCTTGAAAGAATTTACTGGATGCTAACAAATGTGAGGTACAATGAGTAATCTATCATCATCTCCACTGACGGTACTAAGATAAAAATATTTTAGAAACTGGCCTGGCTCAGTTCGAAGAGCGTACAACATTTTATTGCATAGCATTTTTCTCAAGCAAAAATCTGTCTATGGCTTTTGAAAGGATGCCAATCTTGCAAGGAATAGTTTTTTGTCTCACACAAGCTTCATTACTCTCAGCAAGAAAGCTTTCATAGTCTTAAAATTACATTGAATCAAAGAAAATTAAAGTAATTTTTTGTCATTGTTACTGGCCGTTTGTAAACAAAGCACATTGATTGAATTGTCGTTTTAATAGATGCTGCCAAAGTTGTGGATATTTTTTTGTGTAGCAATGCGTTTTATTTTGTTCAATCTTGAAGAAGATTCGGTACCTAAATTACCCCTTTCTGTAGACTTTATTGACCCATTAGAGATGCACAGTTGTGTGGCTCTCATCTCTCATAAAGAAATCGAACTCGTCTCCTTCGAATTCCCTCTAATATTCTTTAGAGTTTATTTCTACTGAGTTATTACAATGAGTCTACTGTGTCTTAAATGAGTTCCTTTGGATTTCAATCTCTGTTTCTACTAGAATAAATACTTGGAGCTATGCAATTAAGTTATGATTTGCAAATTTTTGCACATATCGCTTTAAGATAAATCAACGTACAATGTATAATATTTTTTGTTATTATTTATTGTATTTTATTTATTTATTTCAGCCTTTGTAAAAGTAATTCTTACAGACTAATTAACCCTTTCGCTACAGGTTTTTACTGGGGAAAGTTACAATTTTAAATTTAACGTCTTAGGCTTCTATGTGGTTATATTAGCACCATCCATAAGCAATTTTTTAATTGTTATACTAGGACCCTGTATTTTAGAGTGTTTTTCTATGAGAGAAATCACATCGTTGTGGCTGTAATAATTACTTAAACATAAAACTTTTTACGCATAACGAAAACCTGAACATTTCTTCATTTAGTTCAGCCAAAATTAAAAAAAAAGTATCTAAAGTGAAAGAAAACGTCAAATTAAAAAATTCTAATGACCAACAAAAAATGTACGTCCACAAAGTAGCATGTTGCCATATGGCAACAAAATAGCGAAAGGGTAAAGAATGCTGAATCTTTGACTTAAACTCAAACAGGAAACTTCGAGTTGAGAAAGTATGTGAACTGGAAGTTGACAGATAGATAAGTCAAACATAAAGGAGACTGACAGTGCATTAAGTTCAAGTAAGGCTCGAGCTGTAGGTGAATTAGGATCATAGCTCGTTCTAGAGAGCTGTACAAAGAAAGCGAAAACGTATCTGTGAAAATGTGCTGTCACAATGCAATTTCGTTTGCACAGCAGAATAAGAGAGTCAATGTTTAAACTAGCCAAAACGAAAACGAAGAATATGGAAAAGACTTTCTGGACTTTCTAGGCGAGACCTGTAAGAAAGCAAATGCTCAGAAAAATTAAGAGAGCGAAGAGAGCACACTTGAGAAAGCTTCATTGAATACGTTCTAAGAGATTTTTATCATTTACTGCGGTATATCGACATGAGATATCCTGATACTATCATATGAACAATCTACTCTTAGGGCTCTGGATAAAGTCCTAATAACATTAACTCATTGCTGCCTAATGGGTAACATTTTACCCATGAAAATTGATTTTTTAAAAAAATCACAAAAAAGTCAATGTTTCAGATCTCTCAAAACCATTGATATGGATAGTTAGGGTTAAGATGGAACTACCTTAGTCTAGTGGAGGTCACCCTAAAATTTCGCCATCTAGCTAGAGTTACCAGACTCTAAAAATCGTGAATTTTCGGGAGGTGGAAAATGTGGCCTTAGAACTTCACAAAAATCTGCCTCCTAACTCACCTGTAAAAAATACAACTTTTGTTCATGTGTTTAGCTGATCACTTCTCAAAGTATGGAAAAAACCCATCATTGCTGCGTAATGGGTACAAACTACCTAATGAATATCTCAGCAACGTGCAGAGATATATAAACTGAAATTTTGTTTCTGATCATTTGGGTCACTTCTAGGTCGTGTATGAAATTTTATCAAAATCGTATGGGCGGAACTGGTACCCGGCAACAATGGGTTAAAGACTATCCTTAAATCTATTTAAAATTCCTCAAGGAGCAGAACAGGAAGCTTCATATTCATCTATGATAGGTGCCGGAACATAGAAACATTGCTGGAAACTGTAGAGCAACGCAGACAATGACAACGCTTGGTATCTCTCTTTCAACCTGCAAGCTTTGTGCTTATGCAAGCTTCATACCAGAAACTAAACAGAGATGACTGAAGATAACACAGGACTTACTATGCGGAAACTTTCGTCGTTCTAGGAAATTTCCCTCATTAAAAGAAGACCAGATTAGCATCATGATTGGTGTTCTGATAGGTCGCTGCGTAATTGGCACCCAGTCAGTAAGGTTGGGTTTGCTTTTTGATGACTTTTGTCGAAGCTATGCGGGCAAGAAAGAGAAAGAAATGGCACTTCATCTCCTATGCACTTGTTCTGCATTTTTTAGAAAAAAGAAGACTCACCTGGACTCACCTTCTTCGGCAATCTGTGAGGATATAGCCGTCATGACTATTCACAGTCTAAGTATTGGGTTTCGTGAGAAGCTCAAACTGGTTCAATGAGTGAGTAAACTTAAGTTCAATTGATGGGCCTTTATTGTCCAAGTCGACTTTGCCTACCTAAGCCACTCCAACCTACCTTCCTACTGCCTTCCAATCATACATTGAAGAACCTTTGCCTAGAGTTGCTCCACTCAAAAACCAAACCAAATCCTTTGCTCAACTTCTGCTTACCTGTCAACTTTTATTTTTAAACAAAGCAATGAACTTCTCCAGCTCCTTTTGCGAGCATAATTTCTATGAAATTTTTGTTTCTTGTTTTATTTTTAGTTAAAAAATGTATAATCTTTTTACCATTCCACCACAGACCGGTCAAGAATTAATATTGAAAATTGCCAGCAAGCTTGTGTGAAAATGAATTTCGAGAAAGACAAACATGGCAGCTTTATTTAGTACGAACAAAAATTGCATGTGGCACGTTCACTGGTAAAGATGGAATTTTTAATACCAGCTAATTGAGTTGTATGTGTTAGAAAATGCATTGCTGACACACGGCCAACGTCAAGTGAGAAGCAAAAAATTGCACGAAATTAATAAACAAATTGGCTGCAAGCAAGACAGGACAGTAGTAGGAAAGAAAGGGAACAATTCGAATCAGCCAAAAGCGAATGTGTGACTTAAAATCGCGAACGGAGACAGAAATAATGTGGCACAAAGAAAATTGCTTTGCTAGTGCAAGACAACACTAACAACAACAATAGAAGCAATAATAATGCGACCAAAGCGCGAATGCGAAAAAGTGCGCCACGTGAAGTCAACCGGCGAACGAGCGAGGAGCACTTTGCCTGATTGAGTTTGCATTACCTCGACACTAGAATAGCAGTAACAATAAAAACAGTAGTAACAACAACAACAACAACATCTAGCATGAGTATTTATAATAACGCTGAAGTGCAATGTTAAGTGTAGAAAAGAAGCAAACGCAGTGGCTTCTTGTGTGTTTTTAATATATTAAAATTTTTTTATTAAAGCAGCAAAAAGCATAAAGCAAAAGATTAAATTATGAAAAAAATATCAAAACACACATACACATACATATACATATGTATGTAGTCACTCTGTCTATGCTAAGGCTTGTGTGAACAACGAAAGAACATTGTGGGTTGATGGGTGGGCAGGGGGGGAGGGGGGTGCTAACAATATGCAAAACTGCATCGCCGTGGCATCTCGTAAATCAGTGTAAGTTGATCCCGGCGGTGAGCTTATTGCGGCTGCTTATCTGCTTATGACAGCTTTCTGCCCTCGCCGAAGCAGAGTTGAGCAAAAAAATTCGCTTTGTTGTTGTCTATTGGCTGCACCACACACGAACACACACACTCAGACACATTCACGCACGCATACATGGAATCGTGTGCGGCACTGGTTGAGTGTCCCAGCAGCCAGCAGACGTCAGCGAAACGCTACCAAAGTTGAATAAACATTGAGATACGACAGGCAGACAGACAGACGCACAAAGGCAGCCAACAAGCAGACAATGCGCCCAACTGCCGATCCAATCGTCTAATAAGCGTGAGTCCATTTTACTTTTTCAAGGGTTTCTTTCATTTTTTTTTTTTTGGTTCTCACTAAATTTCACTGAAGAAGCCTTGAATTTTAAAGCCAAAAAAATTCACTGTCAGCAACAACCTGTCAAATACTTCTAAAGACTTATTACAATATTTCATGATTTTCGTTTAATGCAGACTGCTAATTTTTTCGCTAACCGCAAGTTGCGCTTGACTGGGTTAACTGTCAAGGACATGAAGTAAGCTTTTTTTATGCGCAACGCTTAACTGCCACTGTGGCCTAAAGCAATCATTGCGGTTTTTAGAACACCGCGAAGATTTGCCGCCTGATATATTTTTACTTAATTTATTTTTTATGAATTTTCCGAGAGCAGCCAACATTTGGCAACCGTTGGTGAGCAAAAATAATGCAGCATTGCAAATTCATATTCAGCAAATAAAGTAAGATTGACGTCAGCAGATGAACAGCGAATTTTAAGTAAAAAACGATTTCGATGTGATTGAAAGTTGTGATAAATTTTTTTGTTTTAATTTTAAGCGGAAGCCTGGACTGCCTGGTATTGGAAAACACAGCTTGAGAATCTTCAATCTTTGTTTGATACAATTTTTTTAAGGCAGCTGATATTTTTATTGTATGCACTTTTAAAATATTCAGCAGCTAATTGTAAACTTTATGATTTTCATTTGATATTTTTTGAGTCATATTTAACTATCGACTTTGGTTCCTGGATAATATGACTTTTCTGAAATAAAATTTATGCTTTCTGAAAAATATTTGACGCCTTCTGGCCTAAGCTTGATGGCTTTACAAATAAGTTTGTGGCATGCTTAAATAAATTTGACTATTTTGAAATATTTTTAATGCCTTCGCAACCCCAGGTATGTCGTTGCACTGAATATTTTTTAACATACCTCTACTCTTACATGAATTTGATGCATTATGAAATTCATTTGATGCATCCTGAAGTAAGTTTAACTATTCATAAATATATTTGATGCCTTTGGGTGCACATTTATGGCTTTCCTTGAAGCATTATCAAATCCATTTGATGTCTTTTGAAGTAAATTTGATGTGCTCTGAAACATAATACATCTTGAAATGAGTTTAAGGCGTTTTGATATTTTTTTGAATTTTTTTTACCATTAATTTGATGCATGACAAGATTCATTTGATATCTTTAGAAATAATTTTGATGAAAATTTAATGTATTTTGAAGTTTATTTAATACTCTTACTAGTATTTTATAACTTTGAGGTGCACTTGATGCTTTTCGATATTAGTTTGATACATCATAAAATTCATTTGTTGCCTTCTACAATAGATTTGATTTTTTCTAAATATATTTCACACATCTTATTTTTTTCTTATACACATAGTATTTGTGATTTATTCTGAAGCATGTTTTATAATTTTAAGAAACTTCTGACACCTTTTGAGATACATTTGAAATTCTAACGAAATTGATGCATTAAGTTTATTAAAGTTTTTTTGCATTATTTTATTATTTAATGCCTTTTGTAATTAATTTTATATATTCAGACGTAAAGTTGGTGAATCTTGAAGCGCATTTTGTACTTTTAAAGCGTATTCGATTACTCTGAAATGCATTTTATGACTTTCAAAGTGAATTTAAGGTTTTCTGATTCAGATTTCATTATTTTGACATCGATTTGATGTCTATTAGAGTAAATTTAATGTTGTTTTAAATAAATTTTGTATATTTTGAAGTCTTTTTATAATGTTTCTGAAGCATTTTTGGTCACTATAAGATACATTTAATGCTTTCTTAAGTAAATTAAGGGCTTTTTGTTATATATTTCACTATTTTGATATAAAGTTTAGGCTTAATGAAATTCGTTTGATGAGTTCTGTAGTAAATTTAATGTCTTCTGGCATAAATTTGAAACAATTTGCAATACATTTGATGCTTACCAAAATAAATCAGGGGCTTTCTTATATATCTGTAACTATTTTGATACAAATTTAATGCTAAATGAAATT
Organism: Melieria crassipennis; assembly: GCA_963668005.1. NCBI lineage: Eukaryota > Metazoa > Arthropoda > Insecta > Diptera > Ulidiidae > Melieria > Melieria crassipennis. The sequence goes on from OY764961.1 coordinate 127,095,642, forward strand.
CATTTGATGCCTTCTGTAGTTAATTTTATGTCCTTTTAAATAAATTTGAAAAATTTTGCAATACATTTTATGCTTTTCGAAGTATAACTGATAATTTTGAGAAACTTTTGATACCTTTTGAAGTGCATTTGAAATTTTGTTAAATTTGAAGTAAATTTGATGGGTTCTGACAAAATTTTGAAATATTTTGCAATACATTTTATGTTTTTTGAAGTATAATTGACAATTCTGCTTGAGGTATATTTGAGATTTTCTTAAATTTGAAGTAAATTTTATGTCTTTTAACATAAATTTGGAACATTTTGCAATATATTTGATTCTTTTCAAAATAAATCAGGGGCTTTCTGATATATATTTAACTATTTTGATATAAATTTGATGCTAACTGAAATTCGTTTGATACCTTCTGTAGTTAATTTGATGTCCTTTTAAATAAATTTGAAAAATTTGCACTACATTTTATGCTTTTTGAAGTATAATTGACAATTCTGCTTGAGGAATATTTGAGATTTTCTTAAATTTGAAGTAAATTTTATGTCTTTTAACATAAATTTGAAACATTTTGCAATAAGTTTGATGCTTTTTTGAATCATATTTGACAATTTTGAGAAATTTTTGATACCTCTAGAGATATATTTGAGACTTTGTTTAATTTGAAGTAAATTTGATGTAAATAAATAAATAATTTTTGATTACTCTGAGATACATTTGATGCTTATCGAAGTAAATCACAGGCTCTCTGATTTATATTTCGTTTTATTTGATGCTTTATAATGTGGATTTGATGCTTTCTGAAATTTATTTGATGTCTTTTGAATTGATTTTATGAATTTTAAAGTACATTTGATGCTTCTGAAGCGTATTTGGAAATTCTAAGATATATGTCATTCTTTCTGAAATGTAATTCACAATTTTGACATAAAATTTGTTCATTATAAAATTTATTTGATACCTTCTGAAGCGCAATTGATGTAGGTTAGGTTAGGTTGAGGTGGCTGCCTCTGTATGAGACACACTTAGGCCTCTTAATGGGCCCGTTGTGATACCACAGATTCCACCCGTTTGAAATGCGTATGCAACACTGTTTTTTCAACATGTGATACACCACACATTTCAAACGGATGGGGAAAGGGAAGGGGGAGCGGACCTACAGTTTAACGCCGAATCCGAACGGCGATGGGCAGTTTTTCTTTCACACTTGGAGGTTTTGCCATTGCCTGCCAAGAGCGCACTTGTGCGATTCTTGTAATTCTCATTCCCTTCATGTGGATAGCGACAGAAGTAGATGAGTGTTTTTTCCAGCCCAAGCCAGGAATCGAACCCGGGGCGCTCGGTATGAGAAGCCAGCGCGCTACCCGCTGAGCTATCGAGGCCGAGGCAATTGATGTATCTTCTGCCTTATCTTCTGGTTTATTTCTTTATGAAGTATACTTCTCTTTATTTAATTTTATTAATTATGAAGCAAAATTTTGTAGATTTACGAAAATTATTTGAATATTTTGATGCCTTCTAAGAAGATGTAATGCATTCTGAACTAAATTTGAGTCTCAAAATAAAGTTGAGGTCTTTCGAAGTACAGTTTACTATTTTCAAGAACATTTAATGTTTCCTGAAGATGATTTAATTTTTGCTGAAGCATTCTTGAAAAAACATAGAATTAAAAATTTAAAATACTTTCACACTCCACGTACTGTACTTGACCACAATTATTATTAGACTTTTTCCAAATTACAATAAATCCACAATCTAGTACGTCTGCATAGATTCTAATAAATCACAATTTGTTTTTTGAATAATTAATGTTATTATTGTATTCCATGGGATTTGTTTCATGCACCGCACGAAAAGAACGCCAGCCCCTCGAACGCCACCAAGAAGAAACCCAAAGCTGCTTCCAATTACTTCAAAATTTCCCTCAACAAAATGCCGCAAAATCACAAAACTCACTTACGGCCAAACGACGCTCACTCGCCCAAGTCCATCCACCCCTCACCGCCCCCAAAAACAATTCGTGCGACGCGCCAGCTAACCAACTAACCGACCGCATAACCATGCCGAAAATTTCATAACAATGATGATGGCCGCTCTAAATCCGGTGCGCCGCATTTTCGACTGTTTCCAAAACAGTCACGTAATTCCGTCAGTAATAATCACTAAAGTTTGGCGTTCGGATTTCGTCTTTGCCGCTGCTGCAGCGCGCTTCGCATCAAGACAGAGTGTTATACTCTACTCTAGCTGTTGTTGTAGTTGTTGTTGTTGTGTTTGCTGTTATTGCCCGAAAAGCTTATAAAAATTGCAAGACATCCGCATTCGCATTCCACATCGAAGCGGCTGCTGCGGCTGCTCCGCGCCGCTACTTCATTTGCCAGGCGAAGGTGCGCTCCAGTCTTGTTGTTGCTGTTGTTGTTGTCCTTGTTATGTTTGTATGTGCGAGTATGTGTGTGTGTGTTGCAAAATTGCAGTTACTTTTCGTAAATTATTTGCGCGCACTTTGATGCTTGCAAACTTCTACATTCCCACTTCAGTTTGATGCGTTGGAGTGTCGGAGGACGAAGAACGCAACCTAAAAGTCTTTATTTACATTTCACGCGCACGCCGCCGTCGTGATTTACTTTTTAGCTTAAATTCATTTTAGACATTATTTTATTTTATGTACAGCGCGTAGTCGTGCACAGACGCAGACACCGACAGACACCACAGCAGCAATGCTCAGGGAGACAGTCAGGGCCGTTGTGCCGGTCGGTCGGTCGGCGCGTACTATTTTGGCTTATTTATGCAACTGCACGTGCGTCGAGTTTTTTACGACTCAAATGTTGCGTGATCTAAATTAAAGCAAAATGTATAGTTTATGAGTTCGTGTTAATGGTTTGTGGGTGCGCGCTGCATGGCCAACAATCAATTTGGCAAATCTCGGCGGACGGGTGGGTGTAAAGTTGCATGCGGCTAGCTGAAAGTGCTGCTAAGACATTAATTTTTTTTACAACTTCTGTCATTAGCCGAAAGATTTGGGCAAAGTTTTTGATGCTTGAGGTTACCTTAGCCAAGTAGTCCAAGTAGTAGTCTCCAAAGAAGTCGGAACGGCGTTAGTTTTTGGTTATAATGATTTTTGTTGTGCGTGAGCAATAAAAAAAGAACTATAATAAAATTATTGTATATTAAGATAATTATTTTTTAATACAAAATATTTCACATATGTAATACAGTCGTGTCTGGATATAGTGAACACCTCGATATAGTGAACACCCAAATTTTGACATCGAGCCTCTAAATATAGAAAAAAATATTCAAGCAAAAAACAAAAAGCGTATTTTGAGCAAATAAAACGAGTTTTTGAACACAAATGTTGACCTTGATATAGCGAACAACCTTAATAAAAAATATTTCACATATGTAATACTAGTGCATTCCAAAAAAAAACAAATAGAAAAGGTTTTTTAGAGTAATATGCCCGAACACATTGTTGACGGCCACACAACTTTAAGATGGCTTCGGCTTCAATCGCTGCTGTGTAGTCAACTACTTTCTTACAATGAAAGCGGCAGCAACGTCATCACATTTATGGATATGCCGATGTCAATATGTTCGGGGCAGTGGCGCACGAAAAAGGGGGTTGGGGGTTCAAACCCCTCCCAATCATTCGTAACGTGCAAGAATTTCGGGTAGTAAATATGATTTCAATTGCTATTGAATTCAAAAGTTGTGTACGAACCCTCCAAAATGAAATCCTGTGTGCACTAATGGTTCGAGACATAACTTAGGTCTTAAATAGAATTGAATACGGTAAGGGGTCGTTGTCTTAGATATGCGGTTAATGCATTGGATGGCTATTGGTTTGAATACGGACTAAGTCAATAAGTGGCGCACAGAGGATTTACTTTGGGGGGGGGGGCGATTCTGTATACAACTTTTGAGTCGAATATCTGTTGAAACCATATTTGCCACTCAAAAGGGGGTCCGGAAGGAGGCGTGCGCCACTGAAGCCAATATTAAATGCAGTTGTTCTCTCAGCAGGAAATTATCCTCTGAGAACAAAATTAATTGCCATTCGAAATCGGTAACTTCAGGTAATTTTATTGCTATTGCTTTTTAAGTGAAAAGAATTTTAGCCCTTTATTGTTTTTGTGTTTGAAGTTGAAGTTATAAAACTTATGCTTAGAGCAGAATTGAATTGATTTTTTTCTACATAAAACACTGCGTGATTTTTATTATTCTTACTTTACATTGTCGTTTTTGTCACTAAATTTGGTTCGTTTAGGGAAAATAAAATAATAAAATTTTTTTTATTTGTTTAATTCAGTCTTTGAACATTACCAATTTGACAGATGACTTAAAAAAATTAAAAAAAAAGTTTAGCTCGGGCAATGTTCGAAGTTTGGGTGTGCAAAAAGCCGCAACATTTTTACTGCAGATTTAAGAGAAGAAAGTCCATTTAAAAAAGTCATGTGAAGGATTTATGCCACTTCACGCCATACGATTTAAATTGCCTAAAGAAATGATCAGCAGTCCCGCTCCTATCAATGTTGTTTTAATATTAAAATAAATTGGTGGCCTATCTACAACAATACTTTTTCTACAATTCTTTCTATACAAGCACCTAAATTTCATTTTTCACCTTCATAAATTTTTATAAAATAAAAACGAATTTGACAAGTTATATCACCTAATTAACACAATTTTTTTAAAATTATTTTGGATCCATTTATTCCAAGGGACAGTTATCCCCTCATCTGCTGTTGAATTCCATTTTTCCTCAAACACCTTAAAGTTTTCTCAATTCTTGATTCACATGAATCTTAGTTAACCGAAACATTTAATGCAAATTTTTATTAACATTACTTCGCCTATTTTAATAGTTTTCTATTTGAATATTTTTTCTATAGTTTCTCATGAAGTTTTTTTTTAACATTTAGTTCAGTATGGATTTTTTTCAATTTGCCAAACAGCTTTGAAGTATTATTAGTAAACCCCCTTTTCCCTGAAAACCATTTTTCAGTAAATCCCTTAAACAATTTTCAATGTTCGAAAAAGTTTAAGTTTAGAGAAAGTTTTAAAAACAATTACCAAAAAGTAAATCGATAATAGGTTGCCAGAGTATTAGTAGAGTAGAGTAAGAGTATTTAAAAAAAATTTAGACTGCCTCAGATGCCTAAACTTGAGCTCTTCAAGTTTTAGTAACAGCAGTGACAAAGACTGACATCCTTGACCTTTGAATTTAAATTAAAAAAGAACTCACTCGAAACAAAATTCTTCCATAAAGCAGTTATTCTTACGAGTATACAGGAAAAAAGTAAAATTTGTTGAAATGAATAATTATTTGACTACGAAAAGAAAAGAATAACAACTTTGCTACTGAACCAGATCCACCTGGCTTACCTACACAATTCATCACAACTTCAGCAAAACAAACTGCCAGAGATAACAATTCGCTAACAATTTTTTAAAAATTCCCAAAGGCAAAAACTTCATTTAATTGCATGATTGACTTAAGCCATCAACAGATACTTTAACACTGGTGCGCACTTTTGCAAATGCTTCCAAAATCGAAGAAGAAGCAAAGTGGGAGAAGGCAAACAGCTGCAGCAAAGCAAAGAAACACGTGTAAACTTTTACGAATGAAATCGTTGCTAGCAGAGAAAAATAAACGTTAAAAATGAATAAAAAAAACATATTCGACAAAATTATGAGAATTTTCAATTTGAATTTATCAACGCTTGGCAATATGCAACATCAACGATAGGAGTGAATAAAGGAGAGGCGAAGGGGGGAGCAGGGGAGTGAGCAGCGGCTGAAGAAGCAGCAAAGCGTGGTGAAAAAGCAAACTTTTGTCTTAAACTTTCGAGCAGCTGCACAGTGCTTGCCACAATCGGCATACAATAGCAACAACACCAACAATAATAATAAAAAAGTGGCAAAAGCCAAGGGGAAAGCAGAAGCCAAGGGGCAACAACAACAATATGACAATAACAATAACTTGACTGCGTTGGCATTCAAACATTTCAATACCAATTTACAATACGTTTAACAATTCAATTGCCGAGTTGGCCCAGTTGAAGCGGCAGGAAGAGCACGAAGCGGTGAATGAAATGAACGTAAAAAGAGGAAGACGATAGCAAAAGTTGGAGTAGTCGTCAGAGCAAAGAATCAGCGTTGGCGTAGAAAAGTGCAGTGCTCCAGCTGCCAGTGGGAAGAGACACAAAAAGTGTGTAGGTGTTGGTGTAGGTCTGTCTGTGTGTGTGTGTGTGTGCGATGGCAGTGAAAGTCAATTGAAAGTGGTAAGCGGATACTTTGCCCGCTTCACAGTGATTTCAACGCGCTTTTATTGCATTTGTCTCACTCACACATACAAACACATCAAATATATATTGCAGGTTTATTCTTCCTTTTCGTCTTTGGCTTTTTCTTATGTTTTTTTTTTTAATTTCACCTCTTTTTATTGGAATTATTTTCTTTTACATTCACATTTTATATTTGCAGCTGGTGTTAACGGCTGTCGGCTGCAGCGCCACTGTCTGGTCGCCGCTTGTTGCCTCGTCTGGCGTTGAGTGTGTTTGCGCACAACTTTCGCTGTCAGTACCCGCCCGCCCGATCGACCAGCCAAGTGGCTTGCGCCTTTATTGCCATTGACATGATAACTTTGGCTTTTGCGCCGCTGTCTGCCGCCACGGACACACAGTCTGATGCCGCCGTCGCGTGCTGCGTTCTAACGCTGAGCAGTACCAGTAAACGGAGATTTTCCACTCGCTTTCCGGTTGGCGGCGCGCTGGCAAACGGTGCGTGTTGGGAAATCGGTCGGCGTTGCTGCTGGGGCTGCCGCAGCGCTGCGTATGGGAATTGTGAAAATTTTTATCGGCTAGTGTAGACGTTGCTTGTCAGTACGTGTCTTATCGCGAAACGGTTTTTAAACTTTTGTCTACTTAGTTTAAAGCTAAAACTTGTGCCGAGTGGAAGCGGGCGGTGGAAGAAATTTGCAGTTTGTATGTAAATGGTGCAAAGAGTTTTGTGTTTGAACACTAATGAAGGAGAAAAATTTATTTAAAAATTAAACTTGTGAAATGTGGCGGCATTTTTTTCGAATTTTGGAAAAGCATTTTTTGACCGATTTAATATGAAAAATTAAATTTTTTAACGCAACTGGGTTAAGGATTCAAATTGTTGGGAAAAGAAAAGAGAACAGGGGACCTAACTATTATAATTTTTTTAAGAAAATAATTGCAATGTAACTATTAAAATTTTTGATTATAATTATTATTTTCGACAATTAATTTTTACGTTGCATAATAACTGTCATGAGAAAAAATATTTGTTTTGTTCTTGTTAATTATTGTTTTGGAATTTTTTTTACGTTACTTCATAACTTTTATGAAAGATAAATTTTATTTACATAAGTTGCCTTTAATTGTTTTTTTTTTAAATTTAATTGTTTTTAATTATTTTGTTGTTGTTGTTGTTGTTGTTTTTTAAATTGTTAATGGTTTTTAATTGTTTAGTTTTTCGACATTGGCTTCCTGCAGTTAATTTGCGTTTGTCAATTTGAAACAATTAAAAATCAATTCAACAACAACAAACATTTTTTTTAAATAATAAAAATGAATATATAGTTATAAAGTTACAATTAGTAATAAATACAAATTATGAAGCAGCGTAAAAACAAAATTTCTCAAAATAATTACTATCGATAACGAAAAAAATATTTGTTTCTTATAACAGTTATTATGCAAATCAAAATTATGTAATACATGATAATAGTTACAGGCCACGTAAAAAATTCCTTTTTGGGAATAATTATTATGAAGTAATATTTTTCGAAATTGCTTAAATTAGGGCAATTGTTTTTAATTTTCTAAAATATGGATAATAATTATTTGAGGTCACTGAAAACAACCCTTAAAGATGGAGTATCATCCTAGCTGGAACAGGACAGAAAGAAGAATGTAAGGGTGTACAATCGAATATATCACACGGATGTTCAAAGTAACGATTGAGCTAGGAATCGAATTGAGAGCCTCTGACGTGCACAATATTTCGAGCGAGGACGACCAGCAGCAGCACTTTGTACAGTATTCGACAACTGCTCTCAATGCGATTGAACGTTGCTGCCAGTTGGGAATTGCCGATATCGAGGTCGACTGAGAGTAGTCACAGATGTAAGATTTGGATCTCCAAAGCAAATACCTAAACCATGAAATATGCAATTCTAAACCATCTTTTGAAGGGTTTTAGCCAAACAGCAACTAGGTGCCTCGACTATCTGTCTGAAAGAGTCAATGGGATACAATTATGTAGATCAAAGAATATCTTAAAGAAAGTTGAGCGCATGGTTCCTCCATTAAGTATCCAAATTCAATATATTTTCTTAGAAGATAAATTTTTCCATTAAATCTCCATCATCACCCTTTCATTTCCCCATCTAAGCTACCTTAAGAAAATCCCTCAAAATTCACCACACAGCTAATAATCTGCATGAAGCAATCAGCGCTCGTGACACGCTGCCGAGCATAAATCTTGCAAATTTGCAACTTCCACTTGCAAGTGCAGCGGAGAATAATTTCAACATTGCCGCTTAAGTTGCATCAAAAACAAATAAATCCGTAACAGGCAGAAATTGCACTTCATTTTGTGCTCATTCAATTCCCATCAGCTCCTCGTTGCCTATGAAGCCACTGTCAATTCAACTCGAACTCGAACCCAAAGTCGAAGGGGCCAAGTGTTGAGGGCACCGTCCAATGTGCCTCAATTCATCACCTACTCGTACATACAACCGCACATGCAACAAATCGGGCCAACTGTTTATGCAGAGCAGCGCAACAACAATAAACAATTGAAACAGGGATTAAGTGTGGAGCAATGTTTCAGGTCAGCTCGCCTCAAAATTGGCCTGAAATTATGTTGTCGTACAAGCGTTAAGCACAGCGAACTCGACTCAGAGACACGAAAGTGGAACGAGAGCGTTGGTAGCTGAGGGTAGCCAATTTTAATTTCCACGCTGCGGCATGTAACACCAAATAAATTTGAATGTTTGCGACAAGTGCTGCCTGCTTCATTGTTGTTGTTGGTTGGCTGTTGATGAGTTTTAAATAATAACAAACGAGATTGCAGCACGGATTTATGTGCGCCAGCGAAAGGAGTGAACGAAGCGTAGATGCCCGACTGGCAGTCTGCCGCAACCTTCAACGCATCGCATTGACAGCAGTTGTCGAAAACTGTGCAAGGCGCGCGCTGCTGGTTGTCGCCCTCGCTCCAAAGTATTCTGCACAAACACAAACAACTGCAACAACAACAACAATAACTTGAATATCAACAACAGCAACAGCGACAGCGACAGTCTGATGAATTCTAAATACTGGCGCAAAATGTTGCAGCTGGCGTTGTGCTGGCAAATTTGTTGGCTGCTTGTGCGAATTGAAGATTTTTCGGCGTGAGTGTTGCCTGCGCTATTTGCTGTCACTTTGTGTGCCGTTGTCGGGCGCCACTCCACTCATTTCACTTAGCTTGTTCGCTTCTCTGTCTTTCGGCGTTGTCTGTTCATCAACAACATCGCCCGCGTTGCACAGTTGAGCGATGCCATGAACGTTGTGCGCAAAAATTAAAAAATATCAATTGATTTTTTATCAAATAGAGATTTTACAAAATAAGTTTCTATGCATTAGTTTGTGAATAGAATATTATGAAAGTTTGTTTATAGTTACTCCTACTTTATGTGAACATTAGTTAGTTATTTCGATATGATTTTGCAGAAAATTCAATAAAATAGAAATATTATAAATAAATGAATAAATCAATAAATTAATTAATTAATTAATGAATAAATAAATAAATAATGAAATGAATAAATAAATAAATATATAAATAAATAATAAATAAATAAATAAATAAATAAATAAATAATAAATAAAAATATAAATAAATGAATAAATAAATTAATTAATTATATTAATAAATAAATAAAGAAATAAATAAATAAATAAAATAAAGAATAAAATAAGTACAATAATTGTACAATAATTAAATAAGTTTATTTTTTAATAAATTAATTATTAAATAAATAAATAAATTAATTTATTTATTTTAATTATTAATTAATTAATTAGTTATTTAATTAATAAATAAATAAATTAATAAATAAAAAAAGAATTAAATAAATAAATAAATTTAATTTATTTATTCAATACTAAATTAATTTTATTTTTTAATAAATTAAGTATTAAATAAATAAATAAATGATTTTATTTATTTATTTTAATTATTGACTAATTAATTAATTATTTATTTAATTAATAAATAAATTAATTAATAAACAAAAAAATAAAAAAAATAATGAAATAAATAAATAAATATATATATCTCCATTCTCCTCCGTGAGAGATAAAGACAACGGAGTACCTATAAAAATGAAAAAAGTAATGTAATAAATTATTTAATGGGAATATTTAGTCGCTTAGTAAAATAGTTCAGAGGAAGAAATGAAAAAAGAAAAAATTCTCCACCTCATGTGTCAAGGCCCTTTCCCTTGCTTGAAGTAGGCCTAAGATTTACCAATCTTTACCAATCTGATTGAGCAATGTTAACGGACTCCTCTTGTTCACCAGTGCGGTTATCTAGGTTAGTCGCGGTCAAAATTGTGGCATCAAAATGAGCTGCGTGTGTGTGCTTTCATTTAGAAGACTGCCACTCTAACCTATCCCAACCTTCTAAGTAGATTCGATTACAACGCTATCGGTTTTGTATTCTTTCCAATACTTCTTTACAGGCCCTTTTGTTCTTTCTACTCTGTCGGACCCAACGAATACGGAGCTTTTTTCTCCAAATGAACCTTCGATCAAAGACAATGAAATCCTCCCTTCATTGTAGTTCACCGAAATCTGTTTTGAATCCTTATTGCCAAAAAAGATATTTGACCAAATAAACGTTGATTTAAATAAATCATATCTATCTTTAATTGCAAGATTAAGTGGAAGAAGTTATATGGAGTGCTTATTATACCCAATTAGAGTTCATTGAGTCTGAATAGCGCAATACAGAGGCTTTGGGACCGATTGTTAATGTAAGCTGACATCCGGTGATGTCCAGTAATTTTGGTTCTTGCTGTCAACTAAAAAAGTTAAAAAGTCTTAAACATAACCCAAGACTTTTCAAACCACTAGATACATATGAGATATATAGATCCTATAATGTAAAAATTTAACAACTTTAAGCTATAACAAAATATGTACGAACATTAATTTTAATACTTTCCTACCACCGAAGTAGATAACTCTGTGTTTCCTCCGATATCTGCCCTGTATATATACATTGTCAGGTTGAGGAAAAAGAACATCGAGTCCTCATGGCGCAGCAGAACGGACTGTAGCACCTGCCGTACACTATGGTCCTCCCTTTCCTTCATGAAAATTCGATTTGTACTGTCCCTGACTCGAACCTCTATTAGACAGCTCGTTGGAGTTATCTCGGGACAATGCGACATTGGATCTATGCTTATCAAATGGCTCCTCTCGTCCAGTAATGTCTGTCGAAGCTGCGGAGATGAAAAATAAGTAGAAATGGTTCAACACTTCCTGTGCCACTGCCCGGCTCTGCAGGAACGCCGAATCTGAGTGGCAGTGCGGTCTCTGTATCGCACACACCCCTCAATACCTAACCCAACCTAATCTTAATACTTCTCTCTATAAATCAAAGAATCAATTTAATTAACACTTGAATAATTTCTAAACTAACAAAGTTAGAAAGATGAAATAGTGGTCGAGGATGTGGTAGTAATCACAATAATCTTTAACACATATTGAAAATAACACTATTCGAAATTTGCAAGTATGATATAAGTATTCAAGGATAAAGTTTTAAAAGAACATTTTTAATACCTATTCAACCTTTTGCACAAAATATTAAATTTTTTTTGAATTCTAGAAATTTTTCTCTTTCATTTGATACTAATATCAATTTTCTACATTGCGCTCAATTTTTAAAATAATATTCAGGTCCTTGAAATTTATTAACTTGAAATTTAAAAAGTCTTGTTTTAAAAACAAATTTTGACTTCGGAGAGAAAAACCAAAAACCTAGTTTTACTATATTTGGAATCTAGTTTTGCGTCGATATAGATTTGTCGTGTTTAAATTGACCGTCGGCCAGTTTTATCATTATAGATTGTTAAAAGTGTCCACAGACGAGCCCAACAATGGTTTTCAAATCAAGTTTTCTCAGTCTTAACAAGTAATTGGTCCTGCTGAATGCACAACAATAACTCAAAGGTCAAACTAGATACTTGATTAGGTTGTAGTGGCAGTCTTTGTATGAGACACTCTTAGGCCTCTATATGGGCTCATTTTAAGGGGAATTTCTTGGCTAAGGCGGTTTTTTGGGAATGTCCTTTCACACTTGGAGGTGTTTGTAATTCCCATATGCTTCATGTCTATAGAAATAGACGATATAAGTGGACGAGTATTTCTCCAGCCCAAGCTAGGAATCGAACCTAAGTCCTCTGGTATGAGAAGCCTATCCGCTATCCGCTGGACTGTCGGGGTCATACTTTCTTCGAGATAATATCTTTCAAATTCTCGGCAACGTAAAATAATAATTGGGTAAAATGTGCACCCTGTAGAAAGTTGGTTTTGTCAATCATAGAGATATATGCTTCTTAATATTCTGATGGGATGAACAACAAATTTAAAACTAGTGTGGTACTTATCTGGTGAAGGTTCATACCGGAGTGCGCTAGAGGGTTTTGAGGGTTTAAAATAAACTGGATAAAGATTCGAATATGGATTCAAGTGGTACATATTATTATGCTCAAAGGATTTCTTCGAGAAGCACTTCAAACTGGGACTCTAAAAGGACCTTTGGAAAGAGTTTTGTATTGTTAGGACCTATACCTATGCGAGCATTGCGTTGGTTCTATATGAAAAGAAAAAAGAGGCAGAGAAAATTGATGGCAAAACACTTCATCTCCTAGTTTCAAGTATTTACGATCTTGGTGGTTCAAGATATGAATCCACAAATTTGCTTTCACAAATTGAAATTTGTTTTGCTCTTCCTAATCAACACATCCTTCCTCAGAAATGGATACTTCCTTCGTGGCGAGCAGTGAAAAACACTAAACACTGATGGAAATAATATACACTGTACAACATTTTCTGAATAATATTATACTTTACATTTAAAAAACTCTTCAAAACTTATTAGTACTCTCATAATAATTAATTCTCTCTCTTCATGTTTCATTCGATTTTTGGCCACCAGTGCAACACTGTGCACCGTCGTCAGCCCTCGCCGCTCGCTCGCTCGCTCGCTTGCATTGGCACAATATTTATTCTTGTTAATTAAATTGTGTGAATATTACAATTTTCCACATGACTGCACGTTCGTTTATTGTCTTTCAATTTGTGTTTTCAAGCGAGCGCGTCACAAGCAGCGGGACAGTGCTGTCCGCAAGTGTTGTAATAATTTTGCTTTTGTTTTTGCTATTTTTGTCTATTTCTATACAATTTTTATGAGTTGAATTTTTGTGTTGCATGTATATTTGTTTGTTTTGGAAAATTGTTGTCTAATATTGAGTTTTATAAGTTTGACACAAAAACAAGAACAAACATTTGCTGGCAAAGGTGTGTGAAGCGTTGTTTGTTGTTGGGGGAGACGCTGTGCAAAAGATAAACCACGATTAGCAATGAAAGTTTGCGTTGCAAGCACTTAAGGTTTGCCAAAAGCTTTTACACTTTGTGGGGAAAAACATTTTAATGGAAAATTTCAATGTAAGCGTAAAGTTTTTAGACATTTTTGGTAGAAAGGTAAATTTGTGGAATGCAAAAGCATTTTGCATTGAATTCTCGATCGTTATATAAGTGGGGGTTTTCATTATATGTATATTTAGGTCGGAAAAATTTTATAAATGTTAGCTTCGATTTCTGCAAGCTGATTTTTTTTCAAGGAATATTGAAATATTTCTTAAAAAAAAAATAATTTTAGTCTTCTTTCAGGGGTTGAAAAACCATTTGTGGATGAGGCACTCAGATCCATTGGCGCACACAAGGGGTGATTATGGGGGTTTAAACTAATTTCAAATATGGCGAATAGGGTTTAAACTGATATTGGGCTCAAAAATTGTGTTTAGAAACTCCTCCCTCCCACCAAATGAAATCCTGTGTGTGCCACTGCTCAGATCACATACGAGTAGCTCATTGAATTTAGGTCTCAAAAAAATCCATTTCATTGAACTTCAAGTTCCCAAAAGTAAGGAACGGAATAGCAGGATACGATACAAGAAAGATAAGGTTATGGTGTTCTTCAATTTTTTTTATTCTCATTCTTAAAATACAAAAAAAATCAAGGAACATACTTTTTATATATTTTCCTCTAAGTTTTGCAGATTTTCAGGTTTTTAATTTTGAAAAAGATACAGGTTTTAAATTTTGAAAAGTGAAGTAGGAACCTTAGCTTTGCAAATTTTGAGAAAACATTAAATGCGAAAATGCCCACATAAATTATCAATCTATATTGAAAGTTTTATCAACTTCTTGCTAACTATACATTTTAACGATTTGTTTACTTAATAGACAAAAAAAGAAAAAAAGTGTTTAAATTTTTTTGTGAAAAATTTTCCGACTTTGAGCAGCTTTCGCAGCTCACACTGCTTTGACACACTAATTAATTTTCGCACAGATTTTTTGCGGTTTTCTGAGTAAGAATTTTTCCTTTCAAATGACATCAAAATAGTTAAATTCTGAGACTATACATTTTTTTAATTTTTTCTATGGATCGAATCACTCTGCTGTGGTGGGAAATGCTAGAAACTTAATTTATCATAAATGAAAGATCAACAGTTTGTGCCCATTTATGGCCTTCAGTATTAACTAATGTCCGACCGAATATTCGGTTTCGGCCCAAATAAGTGGTTTCGGTTTCGGTTTCAGTTTCGGCCAAAAAATGGCCGAAAAGCCGAAACCGAAATTTTCTAGAATATTTTTTTACATTTTATTGTGTAGCAGATATATAGTGAAAGGAGGAGTAATTTACATAGATGCCACCAATGTAAATATACTTTTTTTTTGCAGATAATATTAAATTATTTAATTTTGAATATTAGCGAGTAAGGTATGAAAGGGTGATTTTTTCATGTCTATGTTTTTAAAAAATGAATAAATTGTTTTTATTAATAAGTATTTATTTATTTATGTTATGTTTGTTTGTTTTACTTAATGTAAAATTCGTTTGTTAAAAAAAATTCTTGATATGGTGATTTTTATTTTAATTAGAAAGTTTCGGTTTCGGCTGAATATAATATTCGGCCCAAAAAAGTGGTTTCGGTCGGACACTAGTAATAACTCACTATCAGACTAAGAATGATACTTTATCTCTTTGTTCTCTACTTAGCAGTTCATGCGCTCTACAAATTAGATCATTGCCTTCGTTGCATATAGTTTCCATGAAACTTGATCCAATCTATGTTTAAGCTGATTGCTGTTTTTGACTCTGATCCAAGTGACCCAGTTGTGAACTAAGGTTGGAAGCCATGCACCGCAGTCTCATATATGGAGAGGACTTGCAACACAAAATCCTCTCCGTAAGTTAGTAGCTGATTGTTGTGGCCAAGTTAAGTTAAAAACAAAGCTTATGGCTCATAAAATAACGCGAATAGTTTAACTCGATTTTTTCCCAAAAGAAGTAAAAGTCGCATTCAGCTCAACCGTCGTTGTATACAGAAAATTGCTTGCAACCATTTCGTAGTGAATGAACCTCATGCCAGGACATTACGCTCTATGAAAAACGTGATATAATTTTTAAGCAAAAATATAAATTCAACTGTCTCGCTTGACCGCAAAATTTCGCCAAAGTGCAGTTCAGCAGAAAAAAATAATGAAATAGTTGCTGCAGTTTGTCGGAAGTCAGTGCAGGCTGGCGTCGAACAAAATTCCATTGACACATTACACTCGCTCGTACACGCTTAATAAAACACGCATTACATACAATTAACCCTTTATTGCCGAGTGGATATATACAGAGTCATTAAACAGTGATTATGTAAAAGATCAGAGCTGGGTGCGTAACAGAGATATACTGAAAATTGTTCACAACATTGAGCAAAGTGTGGCAGTTTAATGTTTTCAAATGTTAGAAATGAAATGAATTAATGAAATTTATAAACCATAATTTTTTAAGGTCTATGAAATGAAACTCTAAAAATATTATAAGGAAATTTATGTATACGTTTTTATAAAAAATAAAAAGTATAGTTTTGAGAAATAAAATAGTTGAGAGTCTTTCTGAAGTATCTTCCATTTGCAACTGAATGATGGTTTCATTAAAAAAGATTTCGTTTTAAATTTCTTAGTGAGGGTATCAAAAGCCCCCAGTGGCAGATTTGAGTAGAGAAATTAGATTTGAAAGTTGCATAAATAATAATAATATAATAATAAGTATTTAGAAAAATTATTTGTTTGCTTTAAATTGTATTAGAAACTCTTTTTGGTTATTTATTATTAAAATTTGTACAATAATTAATTATTCTATCAATAAAATTAAAGGCTTTCAGCTCAATGAAACTCTTTTTGTCCGTCCTTGGGGTTTGACTAGGAACCTCCAGTGAATCGATGTAGCCTTGTCTTCTTGTACTGAAAACTGTTCCTCGGTCTTGGATGTTTGATCAGGAACCCTTAGAGAATCTATGCAGCCTTGTCTTCTTGTATTGGAAACTCTTTGTCTGTCTTGGATCTTTGATCAGAAACTTCTAAATTTCTTCTAAAACTTCTATCCTGTATTGGAAACTGTTTGTCCACCTTTGATGTTTGATCAGGAACCTCCAGAGAAATCCTTCATCTCAAGTCTCAGATGTCATAAGTATACACGACTGGTATTTTGCAAGGTCAAAGATAGAAGATTTTAAAATGAAGACATTTATGTATAAATTTTTCTAAAAATTTAAACTGTGAGAGTCGATGGATGAATTTATGGAAAGTCTTTCTCGAGTATCCTTCAATCGTAGCGAAATAATGGTTCCATTGAAAAAGATTTATGATTTCAATTTATTAATTTGTGTAACTCAAATCTTCCTGGACAGATATGAGCACAGAAATTGATTCTGATGTTTCGAAAAAAAAGTTTTTCAAACAAATTATTTGTATTTTTTTACTTGTACTATATTTGTATTTTTTTGGATTTGTCCTGCATTTCTTAGTAAAAGAAAGACTCACCATCAATTTAAGAATCTTTGCCCGTCATGAATGGGTTAACAAAACACACACTCGCACACACACATAACCGCATAGCTGATAATGTAATTGGAAAGCAATTTGCTGAGCAAAATCGACGAGAGAAATCAAAAATACAAAAGAGAGACAAAAAAAACACACACACGCGCGCAAAAAAATATCGAATAGAAATTGTGCAAAATTTGCACTTTAGGCTCATTCCGTTGCGTTGCGTTTGACAATGCGAAAATTGCACCAAAGCCGTAATACAATATTTCAACTATGTAATTTTGTGAAATTCAAATTTTGCAAAATTCTCGATAATTTCCCCAAAGAACGGGCATTACATTAGTATGAAAGTGCGCGAGCGCGGAGAGGAGAACCGAGCAGAGTTCGGTTGGCAGGTGTTGGTTTGTGTGTATGTATGTGTGTGTGTGTGTGTGTGTGAGTACAATTGAAAAGTGCGAACTGCGCCACTCTGCACGCTGCACCACATGTCTCGCCATTCAGTGAAGAGTGCCATGTGCGGCATGTTGCATGCTGCATGCTGCTTATTGGTTGCAACAAATGTGCCCCAAAAGTGCTCGCTTGCGTTGCGTTTGTGCAATAATTTTCATTGAAGGGCAGGGGAGCAGAATTGTAACTGCTGCTGGTTGCCAGCTATTGCGTTGATATCTACATATTTGTTGTTGTTACAGTGCTGTCCACCGTCACCGTCTCACAACTGCTTCTTATTGTGTGCGTTGCAAAAGAAATGAAAACATGGCAAATGGCACTAAAGTGGCAGCTAGCAACAACAACAGAAACACTTGCAATTTGCTGCTAAGCATAACGACAACAAAAACAATGCCAACATCTCAAAGGACACATGACAAGCTAATGCATCCTTTTTGCATTTCAGTTGACACTGCAAAGCATGCATTAGGTTTTGTTATATGGGACCATGGACCAATGTGACATCTAAGGTTTTTAGCAAAAAGCTTGCAAGTACCCTACGTTTGTTGAGTGCGGTATGTGGATTACTAACACTACTCGACACGAAAAATGCTCCTAAAAACAAAAGTATTTTTTAGACTAATCTTCGGCTGCTGAATACGAAACTGAAAATCAAAAAATTTTCTTAAGAAGCGTTTTCGAAAAATCTTCGAAAAACACGTTTTCCCCCTCTTATTTCAGTTATGAGCACATAACTCGTAAACCAACCATCTGACCAACACAAGTCGTCCGTCGTTCAGAAGGCAATTAACTAACCTTTATAACGATATATTGATTGGGGGAAGTTACTGACAATGAAAGTTGAAGAAGTTTGACCATTTTCAAAAATTATACATTTTCGAATCATTTTTTTATAGATAAAATAAATGATCTCCTCTGGTTTTAAAATCTAAGATGAAAGATATATTATTTGAGTAAATATTAAGCCTAACATCAATAGAATTGAAAGAAAAATGACAAAGTTATGATGCACGGAGTAAAAACACCAACTTTTCATTTATTACACCGTGCGAAATTTTTTTTTAATTTTCCCGAGACCCATCCAAATGTTGATATAGACGTGAAACTATAGGTCATTTATAATATCCTGGTATAGTCAGTTTTTAATTTTCTGACCCAAAAACCTTTTTAAAGGACTTTAAAATTTTAGGGTGTATATCCCTAATATTTTTTTAAATATTTGCAATTGTGCAATGATGAAGAAATGGGTATCAAATGAAAGAGGAGAATTGTCTCCTCTTAACTAAATTTTCTATTTTGAACAATACTTTTGTTTTTAGGAGCACGCGATGAACCCATTTTTTGTCGAGTAGTTTAATCGAAGGATACTTTTTTGCTGACTGGCGATGCAGGGGAAACTAGTCAAATATTTTTATTTTTTTAAATGTAAGATTTATTAAAATAAATGGATATATTTACTACTATCTTTTCACTGCCTTTTATAATTAAAATTTATTGATTGAGGCAACTGTTAGACAGAAAGGTTTGTTGTATACCGCTTCTTTTGTTTCTTCATGCCTGCCACTGTAACTTCTGGCCACATTGCTGCCTGCAAAAGTAGTTGAATGCATCTGGAAAACACATTAAATCGCTGCTGCTCCAAGACTACTTCGAACCAGGTGCGAAAAGTTCATAATTGACACAGCGTATTGAGGTAATGACGCAGAAGAGTCAACCACAATGCACAGTGGGTCGCATCAACTATGGCAGACGGCACTTTTCGTTCGGAGCTTTGTAAATGTGCACCATTTCAACTTGTAAAATTTCATTTCAACTGCAAAATATCTCAAAGGACATCACAAAGAGTAAAGCCGAGTGTTGTCATTTGGAAAACAACCCATTTACGAAGTGAAATGAAATTGGCTTGAATAAAATTACAGCCAACACACGCACACATATCTCTGGCAAATAACTCACAGCATGCATAAATAACTTATGAACACATGTGCCCTGGAAGCGGACTGGCCGCTGGTCCGAATGCCACAAAGCAACGCACTTTGCGGCTGCCCACAAAGGGGTTGCAAACGAAACGTACGCACACATTCACAAATACAAATGTGTTAAAAATATTTCTCTATGAAAATAGATGTAATATTTTAGCAGCAATGCGTTTGTGTCTCTTCGACTGGGCAAGTTTTTCCGAGTAATTTTATTTTTTCCGTTTCAAAAACCATAAAGAAAGTGTTTGATGTTGTGTCTTACTTAAAAGCCAACTTTGTGCAGACGTGAAGTAGAAATGTTTATGTGTGTGTGTGTGCAAGTGTATTTGTGCAGTTCACCATTGCCAAATGCTTAGCAAAGTGGCAAAAGCTGAAGGCCAAAAAAACTGGAACGCACACTTAAGTGTGGCCAAAAGTGACAGCCAAAGTGCCAAGTGCGAATGTTTGGCGCTTAGCCTGCACACAACACACACACACACAAACACGTAATCATATTTTACACTACACACTTATAAATGTATGTATTAGTTTTGTATGTTTGTGTGTGTGTGAGTGTAGATGAATTATGGCTAAAAGGGGCCATGCACCAAATTGCCTTATGACAAAGTGTTAAAATTTCACTTGACTTCAACTGAACATAAGTAAAACGCCAAAAAACTTGCGCAGAGTGTAGAAAAAATAAATAAATTTTTTTTTTTTTATTTACATTTTTAATTTTTTGTTTTTGTTGCTTAAAAAGTTTGCCAAGCACTCTTACAACAGTTTCATAATTTCATAGGCAATTAATTTGTTGTTGTTGTTTTTGTTGAAATTTGGCATTTCACGCTTTTGCACGGCTGCTGTCTGCGCCACTTATTTGTCAGCTGTGTGTCATAAAATTAAAGTTGGCCAACTAATTAAATTCTTGTCCGTATGGGCAGCTTTTAGCTGTCTGTCAAAACAGCTGCAACAACAACAACAACAACACTTCATGAACATTATAAAAAGCCATTAAAAGTCAATGGGCGATTAATGTTTGCTCTTCATTACGCGCAAGTTATATGCAGCAATGTCCTAAGTGCACCAACAGTTGCTGCGGTCTACGACAATTCGCTTCATGCTGCTGGCTCTGTGGAAAACTTCAAACAATGAACATGCCATAAATAATTGTCAGAACTGTTCTTAGACAGTTGAATTCTTTTACTCTTCTATGGTAGATTTTTGAAGGATATTCGTCCTTGTTTGAAAACAAAATTTGAGTTCTTTAATAAATATGGTAACTGATTGAAGGACTTTCGTGCTTTTTTTATATACTATATATGTCTTGCGATGTAATGGTTTCTATATATAAATAAGATGTTAGAAAAGTGGAATAGTAGATTCAAATAAAGTAGCCGTTAATTACTGGAATAAAACATCCCACTAAGATTTTAATACCCTTCCAAAAAATGAGTCTAGAGTGGATTTAGTGTTGTATGGAGATTCTTAATAATGGGTTCTCGATGCTCCGCAACCTCTCATTTTATGCGGTTTGGCGAATTTTCATCGAGGTCAAAGTTTACAAAAAGCTGGGAAATTCGGCAAATTTCTAAAAAATTCACATTTTCTCACAAAAATCTAATGATTTCTTCTTAACACTCAATTACGATTGCAATTATATTCAAAGTAGGGAGGTTAGTGGGGTTTCGACAATACATTTTGATTTTTGCTTTGTAGAAACCCAAAAGTTGACTACGTCACAAATCCAATCGTATGCCCTCTGGCGGTGAATTTCTGAACCTTAATTAATTTTGTATTTTTTGTACTCAATAATGTTGGTGATCGCTGAATAAATAATTTAAATCGGTTCAGTATTTTCCGAGATACGATGTTTTCTCGCTTACTTAACTACTACATCTACAAGTGGGGAGCCAATGGGATAGAAAATTGCCAATTTTGTATGGCAGCCCCCTTAAGACTTGGAGATAGCCGGTAGGTATGTTAAGAAGAAACATTCGGAAGGGAAAATAAATGGATGTCGGTCATACATTTGACACATCTGGGGGCAACCTGGGAGCAGTGGGAACCTATTTTATAAAAATGACCATTTTGTATGGGAGCCCCATCAATGGTTAAAGATAGGGGGTGAGTATGTTTGAAAGAAATGTTTAGTAAGGAAAACTAGAGGGGTCGGTCATAGATTTTAACCCTCTAAGAGTAACTTCTGACCAGCTGTGGAGCAATTTGTCGAATTTCCCAGCTTTTTTTGTAAACTTTGACCTCGATGAGACGAAATTTAGCCCCACCTTAGCCCCAACATTTTTTGGCTCATGCACTTTTTTACCAAACCGCATAAAATGAGAGGTTGCGGAGCATCTAAATCGAAAAATTGTGCACTAAATCCAGTCTAATGTACATGCATACATAAATATTTCCAAAGACTTTTGTAAAAATGAATAAATATGCTTTTCTGCGATATTTGTTTCATCTTACTTAAACATTTAAATTTTTGTATATACTTCAGTACAGAAATCTTCAGTAATGACTTATCGAAAGGAATCTCGATCGTTGAACAGTTGATGTCTGTTGCTGTAGCCAGGAAAGATTCCGAAATAAAAGAGTCGTTGACATAGTTTTGTACTTACTGCAACAGCTGCGATCGAATTCGCAACCTTCTGCATCGGAGCTGTGAATCGATTCTGAACCAAGCCAGTTTTGAACCAAACTATTCGGCTTTTTGGCCCATTGAACCGAACAGAAAACCTAACCAATGAAATTTTCAAATCGTCGCCTCAGAAAACAAATGTCGTATGTCTCACTAGGCTCATTGGAACATACGACATTCGTTTTCTGAGGCGAGTTTCAGTTCAAATCGATTTAGAAAATTTACATAAACACATTTTTAAAAAATTGAAATAAATCAAAATTCATTAAAATGTTTTTATTGGTTCATGAAACGAATCATTGGTTTAAAATAATTTTGAATCCTCCAATGGAATAGTTTCAGAAATTTTTGTAGTTACTATGGCTCTGGTTAGAACTTACTGTTTTTTCTATATGCTATTCTTAGTTAGGGTTATAGACTTACATTAGAGTCCATAGTTTTGCCAAAGATTTGTAACTGCTCCAAACAGAAACAAACTTGGGCCATAAAAGCCAATTGTTATACCGATCGAAATCGATCGAAATTAAGTTTGATTTCTCATTAAACCAGTTTGAGCTCTTTACGAAGTCTATTAGACTGTGAATAGTCCTGCGAACAGTCTTGTGAACAACCCTGTGAAGATTCCTGTGAACAGTCCTGCCGTCAATATTCCCTAGATTCTCAAAAAAAAAGTTGCCTTGGTAAGTCTTTCTTTTTCAAGATAATGCAGGACAAGTGCACATAAAGTGAAGGTCCGTTTTCTTTCTCTTTCTCGTGCATATAGCTTTGACAAAAGTCATTCGAAAGCAAACCCAACCTTCCTGTGTGGGTGCCAATTATATAGTGAGCCATCAGAATCATGGTTCTCAAACCCAAACAATTTGAGATTTGTATGAATTTCACTATATAAATTAAATACTTTGGCAATTAGTGAGTTGCATATACAAAAATTAAGCGTTACAGGCTTCCTGGTCAAAGTTTTGTGAGTTTGATGCTGGACTCAACAGTCATCAACCACTCTCTGAGCATGAAATAGCAATCGGTTGAAAGTAAAATTGCTTACGAAAAGGTGTCAAAATTTCATTATTCTCGCTTCATTGGTTTTGTATCTATTTATTATTTAAAATACTGATACTTAAATAAATTAGAATTTTTGTACTTCATTAGACTTGCAGCTTCCGCTTTTTTTTTTAATAACTTTCGAACCAATAAAGTTAGAGTAATGAAATTTTTACACGTGATCAAGGAGATTTTGGGTTTTAACATACTTACTTTTCAAGAAAATTCTTTATGATTTTTCAAGGATATAAAGGAATAAAATTTGCTAAGGACCTTTTTCATATCATTTTCTTACAAATAGATAAAAAATCAATTTTATTTAAATTCTTGAGCCTTTCCTCTTTCATTTGATGTACATATCGCCATAGTCTAACAAGGTTAATTATTTTTTATATTTTTTTATTTTTTATCCCCTTCAACATTTTGAAGTGCTTTTAAAAGCACAAAGGATGTAGGAATGAAAAACTGAGTACGCAGTATTACTATGTTTGGTCTCTAGTTTCACGTCTGTATGGATTTTTTCCAGTGTGAAACAATTTTTTTACTTTTGGTCGCACGGTGTAATAGTATTAGGTCCTTAGGGACCTTTTCACTAATCAACGTACTAAACGTTGTTAAACCTCAATAAAATGTAAACTATTCCTGGATTCACTTTGAAACCAATTTTAATCGTTTTAGCACAATTTTCTCTTGGAATATATGTCCTGTTCGAATATTCGACTCTACAACAATAAAAAGTTGTGAGAGTTTGAAAATCGAAAAGGTCCACAGGCAGCTTCGCACAAACAGAAGTGTTAAGGACATGGAACAAGGACATGCAGCAGTTGTGCTTTCTTTGCCATGTTGCCCGCACATCTGAAGTTGTTGCGACAAGGCGGGTCTACAAGACGATCTTTCGAGACCAATAAAAGGTTGTTGCGTCAGTTTAATAAGTAATTAAGAAGAAACTAAGATAAGAACTAAAGTATACTATACACCAAAGTCAGCAAACTTAAGATTATGTAATTCTAATGCAGATAATTTCACTTTCAGCTTTCTATAGTCGAGAAGAGTGTACAGTGTCAAACTGAAGTACAGATTATGTCTGTTTCTTTAAAGGAAAATGTTGCCCCACTCACCGCCAATCGGCGCCATGTCCTGACACAGCCTGCGCAAGGACATTGCCTACATTCGTCTGGCTGCTGTCTGCTGCTGCTGTTGTTGCATTGCATATGCTCAGCAATTCGATTTAGCTATTCAATGTCGTTTTATCCCCTATAAGACCATTGCAATTTGCCTCACAAATTTACGGCGACGATTTTATGACGACCGATGCGGGCATCGACGCCATGTGGCACCGCGTATTGCTGTGACGACTGAATTGGCTCGCTGACACGAGGGTGTGTTATTTTTGTATTTGTGCGCCAGTGTCAACTGTCTATGTTTATTTTTCATTTCCGTTTCCGTCGAATGTTGTTGCATTGCACATAAGCCGGGGGGATTTGCGACGCCGACTAAAGTCTCGCTTAAGCGTCGGCGCAGTGGCGCTTACCTGGCGGCGAGCTCGATTTGTGGCGCATACAATTTGCAAGACAATTAAAAATTGCACGCAGCCAGACGCGTTAATGATTATGACCGATAAGAAAGCAAAATTAATGGCTGCCTGACTGGGCGGTTGAGAGGCGACGCGGGCGTGCGATGGCCGGATGACGGCCGAGCACTAACCCGCTCTAAGCGTCCTATGCAAAGCATCCTTTCGACTGAAAACAAAATAAATGTTTACACTAAAAATCCTTATTTGCATAATTTGCTTAAGGATATAAACGAGGACGCAAGACATGTCAGCCGTTGGGACGTTCGACTGCGGTGGATGTGGAAAAGGCAAAAAAAAAGGTGGCATGAAGAGCGACAGAATGGATTTTCATGGCAAAAGGCTTTGTTTGCAGCGGTCCGTTTTGTCTTTGCGCTGAGCCGAAGGATACTCTCGGGGGATAATTTAATGCGCTGCTCTCAAGTCAAATGAATTCAAGACCGCTGAACAAAAGTAAAGTGAAAGTGTGTAAATTTAATGAGTGAGAGCGATTTTATGAAATTTTAATATGAATTCGGAGTTATATACTCGGACAGAGGGTATAATATTTGACAGAAGATCTTGTCAACTGTGAACAAAAAACAACCTGTTATTGATGTTTCTATGACTTTAAAACTGACGTTAAAACTGATGTGAGATGTTATGTGTGTGAAGAATAAATGGTATGAGTATTATTACAATTTTTAAGCTTTATGAATTTATGATATCAATATTTATGCAGATCGATGTACATCAAAGAGTCCAAGTCTTACTATGTACAATATAAATAAATAAATAAATGAAATTAAATGATTAAGCTTTATCAAAACTATATCGAAAACCATTTTAGGGACTAAAGCATTTTAAGTACTAAAAATCATTCAATCCATTTTTAGTACTTTAAATTCCTCAAAATTTTAATTACATGATTAGAATGAGACTTTAGTGGTACTTACGTTCAAACTTGCCATATTTTGTTTGATCAATTTTACACATATATTAACTTTATATGATCAGTGATTCATGTCAATTTCGAAGGTAGCTTCTTAGCTTTTTATAGGTAAGGAATTCACTTTCATTTTATACCAACTAGGAAAAGACCGCCAAAATAAAGTTGAGCTCCTAATGATCTTCTGAACTATGAAGTCAATCGTATTAACCGCTAACTCACGCTGAGTCACTAGAAAGATTCTACTACGCTTTGGCTATATTTGATTTTGTTGAAGAAGACACGTTTGTGTTCTTAGTTTGGTGGAGTATTGTGCTCCATTAAGTGTGTACAGTTTTGAGTGAAACTCAACTTTTCAAATAGGAATTATTAAGGTTTTATGAATACAACTACTTAAGAGATCAACTGAAGCATAGATTTAGAAGTGAAAACTTTTGTAGGTGCTGCCAGTTCTTCAGAAAGGAGTTTACAAAGTTCGAATGTCTCAAGTTGATTTATCTCTTTTTGTAAGGTGGTGATCTCTCTGTCTCAAAGAGGAGTTCACCGAACTTTTAATTAAGTTCTTCTCTAGTATCTATAAGCTGGCGATCTTATTGTCTTTCAGCGAACTTCTCAGGTTAATTTTTCTTTGGTGTACATAAACTGGGTATCTCCATACCTAAAAGAAGAGTTTACCGCTCTTTTGACGTCAGGCGATCTCCCTATTTTAAAGAAGGGCATAGCAAACTTCTCAAGTCGGCAGTTTTATGGTTTCTCTTAGCTGATATTTTCCCTGTCTCAAAGAAGAGTTGACAGTACTACTGAAGTTAGTTCTGAAATCAGTTCTTTTCTGGTTTATATAAGCTGGCGATTTTCCTGTCTCAAAGAAGAGTTCAGCAAACTTCTCAGGTTGGTTTTTCTTTGGTGTATATATGACTGACTATCTTTATACCTCGAAGAAGGTACTTCGCACTTCTGAAGTCAGTTCTTCTCTGGTTCCTTTAATATGGCGATTGCCATGTCTCAATGAAGAGTTCATAGAACTTCTCAGGTTGATTTTTCTCTGGTGTACATAAACTGGGGATCTCCATACCTTAAAGAAGAGTTTACCGCACTGCTGAAGTCAGGCGATCTCCCTTTCTCAAAGCCAGGCATAGCAAACTTCTCAAGTCGGTAGTTTTATGGTTTCTATAAGCTGACATTTTCCCTGTCTCAAAGAAGAGTTGATCGAACTTCTGAAGTTCTTCTCTGGTGATCTGTTTGTCTCAATGAAGAGGTCACGGAAGCTCTGAAATTAGAAGGGTTCACTGAAATTCTGAAGTTGATTTTTCTGTGGTGTATATGAACTATCTATCTCCATACATTAAAAAATTCTTCACCGAAGTTTTGAGGTCAATTCTTATCTGGTTTCTATCAACTGGCGATCTGCCTGTCTCAAATAAGAGTTCACAGAACTTCTTATGTCGGTTCGTTTCTGGTTCCTGCAAATATTATGCGATTATGATTTCCGAATAATTCCTTCAAGTAAATGTAAAGTTTATTTAAAGTAAATTGAATTTAATGGCTAAACTACAGTCTACAGTCAACTAGAGTTAAACTTTGTGAAAGGGCATAATTTGTAAAATATTTAAACTAGAAACAATTTCGAAAAATACAAATTTTTCTGCACTCTCAGAATATTCGAATATGAGGCATTCCACGCGAAGCGGACAGGTAAAAAAACTCGATGTTTCCGATTTCAATAATATTTGAGTATGTTCTACCTATACGTATTATTGATACGTATACCAAATATTTTTGTGATATAATGACTAGTTAAAGAGTTATGGGACTTTGAAGTTTTCGACAGCCGGTTGGCATGCAGTACTTCAAAGCCGATTATGGAGTCATAAAATTATATATTAAAATAATTAAACCACTGGATTTCTTACTTCATTTACTGAGCTTTTTAATGGTCTTGTTGGAAAAGAAAAAAAAATTTTTTTTCGTAAAAAAAAAAACCAATTAATTTTTTTTCCTTGATTTTCACTAAGTTGGACCATTTTGTTTTTTTTTTATTTTTTTTATATATATTGCTAATATTGTATAGAACATTGGTGCCAACTTTTATAATGGGCGTGGAAGTGGATTAGGAGCTAGACTGAAAATACTGCCGAAGGGTGGCGTATTTTGGTACTTAATAGGTATTAAATATCAAATAAACTCATTTTTTTGATAACACAGGCCGACAAAATTCGAACAAATTTCAGAACCAGAAACCAGAGTATACTTTTCCGAAGGTTTTTGGTGCGCTGAACAAGAATCTGGCCTCAGAATTGCTCCATCACGTTAGGTTTTCGAGATATCCTAACCTAAAAGTGCGAAAATTGCGGTTTTTGCCTATATTTGAGGTTATGTAGCATAGCTATTTTAAGTTAAGTTATTTAAGTTTGGAATACACATGAGGTGTACAAAACTTGAGAAATTCTGTGTATAATGTATAATTCATGTGTATTCCAAACTTCAATTTTGGATATCTCAAAGACGAAAAATGACTTTTGAGCAAACTAAGGCGCATTTGAAAGGGAAAGGCTTGTACTTTAAGATGCCAGCAGTTATTTTACAAAAAAAGCTATGCTACATAACCTCAAATATAGGCAAAAACCGCAATTTTAGCACTTTTAGGTTAGGATATCTCGAAAACCTAACGTGATGGAGCAATTCTGAGGCCAGATTCTTGTTCAGCGCACCAAAAACCTTCGGAAAAGTATACTCTGGTTTCTGGTTCTGAAATTTGTTCGAATTTTGTCGGCCTGTGTTATCAAAAAAATGAGTTTATTTGATATTTAATACCTATTAAGTACCAAAATACGCCACCCTTCGGCAGTATTTTCAGTCTAGCTCCTAATCCACTTCCACGCCCATTATAAAAGTTGGCACCAATGTTCTATACAATATTAGCAATATATATAAAAAAAATAAAAAAAAAACAAAATGGTCCAACTTAGTGAAAATCAAGGAAAAAAAATTAATTGGTTTTTTTTTTTACGAAAAAAATTTTTTTTTTCTTTTCCAACAGGACCATTAAAAAGCTCAGTAAATGAAGTAAGAAATCCAGTGGTTTAATTATTTTAATATATAATTTTATGACTCCATAATCGGCTTTGAAGTACTGCATGGCAACC
Source organism: Melieria crassipennis (assembly GCA_963668005.1). Classification (NCBI taxonomy): domain Eukaryota; kingdom Metazoa; phylum Arthropoda; class Insecta; order Diptera; family Ulidiidae; genus Melieria; species Melieria crassipennis. Next base: position 127,124,553 of record OY764961.1, read on the forward strand.
GGCTGTCGAAAACTTCAAAGTCCCATAACTCTTTAACTAGTCATTATATCACAAAAATATTTGGTATACGTATCAATAATACGTATAGGTATAACACACTCAAATATTATTGAAATCGGAAACATCGAGTTTTTTTACCTGTCCGCTTCGCGTGGAATGCCCCATATGTAAATAAATATATTTGTAGATGAAGCTGCTCTTTTAGAGAAACTAAGCTCAAACTTTGCTCAATTTGTGGCATGTGATTTTTAAGTAAAAATTCGTACTCATGAACCTTTGATTTGTAGTGCAACGCATTAACAATTGGGGCTCATCTCACATGCCAAGTTTTGTAGTGTCCTGCGCCTTAAACTACAATCGTGAGCCAAAAAAAGCTGATCGAATGTGTGGGCTAAGTAAAGCATTTCATTTATATTAAAAGATTTTTGTGCAAATCAATATAAATTGATTAGATTTTATTAATTATTTTTTTTTTGTTGTTTAAATCACTAAAAATAATTGTATATCTGATTGTTTAAGTAATTTTTAATGAATTAATAAGTTTTGTTATAGTTGATTAGTAGCGTGAGTGAATATTGAAGTATTTAAAAAAAAATTTATTTAATAAGAAGAAGAAGCAAATCAATATAAATTGCTTAGATTTTGTTTATTAATTTTGTTTTGGGTGTTTAAATTATTAAAAATAATTGTAAAATTGATTGTTTAAGTAATTTTTGATGAATACATATTTTTTATTATAGATGATTAGTAGCGTGAGTGAATATTGAACAATTTTTATTTTATGAGAAGAAGAAGCAAATCAATATAAATTGATTAGATTTTATTTATTAATTTTTTTGTTGTTTAAATTATTACAAATAATTGTAAAATTGATTGTTTAAGTAATTTTTAATGAATAAATAATTTTTGTTATAGTTGATTAGTAGCGTGAGTGAATATTGAAATATTTTGAAAAATTGTTATTTTATAAGAAGAAGAAGCAAATCAATATAAATTGATTACATTTTATTTATTAATTTTTTTTGGTTTGTTTAAATTATTAAAAATATTTGTAAAATTGATTGTTTAAGTAATTTTTAATGAATAAATAATAATAAGTTTTGTTATACTATAGTTGATTAGTAGCGTAAGTGAATATTTGAAAAATTTTTATTTTATAAGAAGAAGAAGCAAATCCATATAAATTGATTCGATTTAATTAATTAATTTTTTTTGGTTTGTTTAAATTATTAAAAATATTTGTAAAATTAATTGTTTAAGTAATTTTTAATGAAACAATATTTTTATTATAGTTGATTAGTATCGTAAGTGAATATTGAAATGTTTTTATTTCATAAGAAAAAGAAGCAAATCAATATAAATTGATTAGTTTTTTCTATTAATTTTTTTTTTGTTGTTTAAATTATTAAAAATTTAAAATTTCAAATAAACAATAATTTAAAAAAAAAACAATAATTCAAATAAACAATAATTATTTATTTTTATCGATTTTATAAGAGTTAATAATTTATTAAAGCTGATGTATCAAAATCATTTTAAATAAATAATTTGGAAGGAAATGTTATTCGTTTATAAATGTCTTGTACACAGTTTAATGAATCAGCGAACTATTTGCTATTTTCTATATAATGTGGTTGTATATAAGTTTTTAAATTATTATTTGTATTTGATGGAAATTAAGAAAGAAAATTTGAACAATTTACAACTTGTGTCTCATCTCACTCCGACGTACTTCGCCGATATGGAAGTCCATGAAACTGAAACTGCATGCATTGAGCAACTAGTCAGTGCTGAATTATTTGAAATTTTCTCGATGCAAACTCAACTTTTCACAAATAAGTCTCGACTTCTCTTTCAATCGCATCAAACTACTCGACTTTCACAGCAATTATGCCAATACACTTCATAAATTGTGGCTATTTGCACACATACACAATGCACAATGTAACTCCATATCATCTATCAACTATACTCGTTACTTGGAATGGCTTCGCCGAGGTTCTCTTCTTCACCATTGACACCTGCAGCACACGCAAATATGAAACGCATTCAGCAAAATTAATTGTGCTGCCATTTTCTGATTGAATTGCTCGCATATTTTTGCCGCCGCGTTGCCTGGTCTGGCCTTCGTTGCATTTGGCATGGCAATCATCATCGCGCCCCGTGGCACGTTCCTGTTCTCATGAATTTTATGTTGCACACATATGCGCGCCGCTGTTAATAGAATTTTTTAGTTGCACTCTCAAACGCTGCCGGCTGTCGTTGTTGCAAATTGTGCTGTGTGCAGTTTCAAATTGGGTTTACATCTGGTGATTGTATTATGATTGCACCGCAACATAAAGAAAAAAAAACAAAAACCAAATTGCCTAACCGGGAATGGCATAAACGCGGAAACGTAACGTGTATTCCGCGTATTTGCATAAGGTGGCAGCACTCGAATTGGCTACACAAATTACTGTGTTGCTTGAAGAAAGGAATGTGTGCGAAAAATGCATTTCAAAATTTTGTTGTAAAGACTTTAGGCAAAATATGGTTAGCAAATAGGAGAATAGCTGAGCGGGAAGAGGGTTTTAAACGTTAAAAATTGTGTTCATTGAAAACTGATTAATTGACTTGAGGTTACGTGAATTTTTTTACAAGTCCCATCCCTCTTTGGCGTAGTTCAGACTTCGCCACTTGTACTGGTTTGCAGTATACAAGGTTTTGTATTGCAGTACTTTGCTGCGCTCTTTTTACTAGTTTTACACATCATGGCAACTCTGTACATCAAATAGCTATCAATAACTTGCATTCAAAATATCCGATGCTAGTTTACGTCACAATAATTGCTAAATGGATCACTTTACCACCACTCAATGCATTGTAATTATTCAATTGTTCCACAGTAACAAAAACACACTGAATGAAATGTACACCGAAATATTTTGGCTGCTTCAGTTTCAGCCTCCCACTGAGTGAACAATGCTAATCGGTGTAAACAAATCCAAAGGAGGTATTAGTGTTGGGTGAAATCAATACTTAAAGTACTAAGCACTCGATTTTCAAAATTGTGCACATTTGAAAGTTTTGGTACTTTTAAGTACTGGGATTATTTTTGTGTACTCAAAATCAAAGCTTAAGCTCAGAGCTGGAGAATTTTTAGTAGGTTGACAGAAAAGATTCTATCAAAAAATATTTAGAAACATTGGTGCTGCAGTATCTGATTCTGAAAGGTATTGGTATGAGGGCAGTTTTATGTCAGTGACTTTTTGAATAAAATAATTTTTTTTCAATATAGTCTCCTTTCAGCTCGATACATTTAGTCCATAGTTTTTCCAATTTTTTGTTCACTTCCAAATAGTAGGGTTTCTCAAGGTCCTCAAAACAGGCATTTGTTTCAGTAATGACCTCTTCATTCGAGCCGAATCTCTTACTGCCGAACCACTTCTTCAAATTTGGGAACAGAAAATAGTCGCAGGGGCCTAAATGTAAATAACATGATGGAGGGGGTTGGCAGTTCGTAGCCCAATTGATGGATTTTTGCCATAGTGGTAGTTTTTGCTTCAAATCGGCGTCGAATCAATCCAATAGCTCTGCATAATACAAGTATGTGCCAGTAATTGTTTTACCCTCTTGAAGGTAATCGATGTGAATGACACCGCATGCATCCCAAGAAACTGTAACCATGACATTGTTGGCCGACAGAACAACCTTGGCCTTCTTTGATGCACATTCACCCGGAGAAGTCCACTGTTTTGACTGTTCCTTGGTCTCTGGTGTGCAGTGATGGAACCATGTTTCATCCACGGTTACGAAGTGGCGCAAAAACTCGTTCGGATATCGGTTGAACATCGCCAAACACTCCTTTGAAGTGGTCACGCGATTGCGTTTATGGTGGAGTGTGAGTAATCGCAGCACCCATCGCGCGGATAGATTTTTCATGTCCAAATATTTATGCAAAATGTAGTGTACCCGGTCAGTTGAGATGCCTACAGCTTCAGCCACCTCACGAACTTTCATTTTCCGTTCGTTCAATATCATTCCTTGGACTTTATCAACCATTTCTGGTGTGATAACCTCTTTTAGTCGACCTGAAAGTTCGGTACGACCACAACCCAATTTGGTTAACCAATTCTTAATCATTGAAATTTATGGTGCAGAGTATTTATCAGCACGCAAAATTCACTTTTTTCCATTTTGGTCGAAATTCACAAAGTTGACTTAAGAAGTCAAAGTTGATTGACTTCTCAAACTGCTCTGATGGACTAAGCTGCTCTCTGGTGCACTAAGCTAAAGTGAAGACAGTAGAATTTCCATATGATTACGCGGAAGTAATTGCATGCTATATTTGATTATCATGACTATTACTGACTAGTAGTTGGTCTCGCGTTTCTATCGTTCGCCTCTTGTTTTTTTTTAAACAATTGAGATTGCACTGAAACCCACAATAGTCAATATAGCTTACAATAAGAATTATGCTTGTAGTGACAAATACGAATCACTTTGAAACAAAATCAAATAAAAAAAATCAAAATAAAATAAACTATGTCGAATACCCTGAATAACACAATAAGTTCGATCAAACTTATGTACATGATAGGGCTTTATTCTAATAGGAGTACCGTTTAATTCGTGCGGTTTTTTGGGAAGATTGAAGCTTTATTGTGAAAAAGTAACTTTTTCCCATTTTTATGGCAATTCACGAATACCGTTTCTGAAAAATTCGGCCGGCTTTTCCGCTATCCACGAATCGATCCAATTTTTGACTTCTTCATAATTGGAGAAGTGCTGGTCAGCCAGGCCATGTTGCATTGATCGGAAGAGATAGTAATCGGATGGCGCAAGGTCTGGACTATACAGCGGGTGGGGTAGGACATCCGATTTGAGCGTTTCAAGGTAGGTTTTGACGACCTGTGCAACATGTGGCCGAGCATTGTCATGTTGCAAAATTACCTTGCCGTGCCTTTGTTCATATTCCGGCCGTTTTTCGCGCAGTGCTCGGCTCAAACGCATCAATTGTCGTCGGTAGACTTCCCCTGTGATCGTTTCATTCGAGCAATGTCTCCAATTCGTGATCTTCAAACTTTTTTGGCTGTCCGGGCCGTTCATCGTCTTCCAAGTCAAAATTGCCACTTTTGAAACCACTTCTGGCACATACGCTCAGCTAGAGCATGCACACCATACACTTCCACCAAAATACGACGACTTTCGGCAGCCTTTTTCTTCATATCGAAGTAATGAAGAAGTACTCCCCGCAAAAACACTTTAGTCGGCACAAAATTCGACATTTTCAGAGTAAAAAAAAGTATTGTTGTTTACGCTTCAGCTAAATGACACATACTGATTCTGAAACTATATGACAATAGCTTTCCAACACATATTTGGAAAGGTGAATCACTGTTCACAAAATGAAGTTACGCCATCTGTTAGAAAACCGCACGAAATAACCGGTACCCCTATTAAGTATGTTTCAAGTCATTCAAATCTGTCGAACTTTCCTTGCTAACTCTATAATATCCTCAAAATAAGGACAAATTCATGGTTACGGCCAAGTCTGCAAAGTAAATTTAGCTGATTAAAATATTTAAGTTGTATGGGCTTGTCCAATGTCCCATGTCCACAATGTCTCTTGTCAAATGCCCATTCCATTCTTCCAGTCGAATTGTACGACTAAATGGTTAGCTTTGTTAGTTGTAAGTTTTGTTAATGTGCAGCTTACCGTTCTAAAGTTATGAGGAAAATGTTGGTTGTAAAAAGAAGTGCCAAGCCCCTTGTCCAATGTTCGTCAAATTCCAATTTGTTGAAGTTTTCAAACCACCTCTGATTCAAGGCAAAGAAGATCTAAACAAATTTCAAATCGGTCGGGCCATTTTCGAGTTTTTGCTAAACTAACGCACGGCAATTGATTTTTATATATAAGAAAAAAGATTGGAGAGTGTAACCCTTTCTTAGTGGTGTACGGTTTCCTTCTCGTTCGGGTTTTCACAGCTGTGACAGCTGGTATTGTATGGGATCCCCATTTTTGCCGCATGCTCTCCAATGGGCCAGTGGCCAGTGATGACTGCCGTTAGTCTTGCCACATCCCGGCAGCCCTTGTTCAAGAGCTCCGCGGTCTTGTTCTTGTCGTATGTTGGCCAAAGTAGTCTGCTGGTTTTACAGGATTCCGTCCTCCGCCATCTAGTGTTAGCCTTGGCGAAGAAGTCCTTGGAGACCTCGTTCTTGATAGAGCCAAGTGGGGCGAGAACCGTCAGAGCCTCACTCTCATCAAGAGCGGAGCCTCTTCGAGCCAGTTCATCGGCTCGTTCGTTCCCTTCAATGTTCTTGTGCCCTGGCACCCATATCAGGGTAAATCTGTACCTATGAGCCAGCTCTATGAGGAGCTTCCTGCACTCCCGCACTAGTTTTGACGACAGAATTGACGATCCCAGTGCCTTGATCGTAGATAAGCTGCCGGAAAGTATAGTGATGTGGCTTTTGTAGGATGTGTCTGCCAATGCCATCCTGCACGCTTCCCTAATAGCAAGCACTTCCGCCTGGAAAACGCTTGCTTTGTTGGGGAGACGGAAAGACACATTTAGTTTAAGATGTTCCGAGAAGACTCCTGCTCCTACTCCGCATACCATCTTGGAGATATCCGTGTATATTGTGGTATCCAGATTATTAAGGATGTTCCCTCTTTTCCATTCTAGACGGGAGGGGGTACGGATATCGTAGTTTTCCCCAAAAGCAATGATGGGAATAGCGTAATCCGTAGTTGTAGGCAGGCACCTTTGCTCTTGTGATAGTAGACTGCCGTGGCCATACGGTCTGTCTCTCCAGCAACCGGTTTCTCTCAGCCTGAGAGCACTAAGAGTTGCGACTTTCATAATGTGCAGATCAACGGGAAGCAAGTGCGTCAGCACGTTTAGCGCCTCTCCAGGGCAGGACCTAATCGCTCCCGTAGTTCCGGCACAAGCTGTTCTTTGCAGTCTACCGAGTTTGGTGATGTTATACTCCCTCCTGAGGGCTTTCCACCAGACAAGAGCTCCGTATGATAGTATTGGACGCACAACCATCTTGAACATCCAAAGCATTAGACTCGGTCGGACGCCCCACCTCCTTCCAATCATTTTTCTGCAGGAATAAAGTGCATATCCTGCTTTGTTTATTCTATGCTCTATATTTAGCCGCCAGTTCAGTTTGGGGTCCAGAATCACCCCAAGGTATCTGGCACTGGACGAGAGGGGTAGTGTTACGTTCCCAAGATGAGGTCGTCTAAAAGTTTGTATCTTAGTGCGGGTGGTAAACAGCATCAGTTCAGTTTTGCTGGGGTTAATGCTAGTCCACGTCCCGTACACCAAGCACTTAACCCGTCCAAACTACCCTGAAGGATTCCGCTAATCACATCAGGGCTCATCCCTGATGCCATCAAAACTGAAGACAAGAGTCCATAACTTCTTTACTCAATCACTCGCCTCTAGATCCAGAACACCCTGAACCTTTCTATCATTAAAGGACCAACGCAATGCTGTGCGAGTATGGAGGTATTTCCTGCGCGTTTGTTCGTATATTAAAAAAAACGAATTTACAATAAAGGAAGTGGTAACCAGAGTCGTCAATGATACCTGGGCAGCCTTCAAGATATGCAGGAGAGTGCAACTAATCTGAACAAAATAGAATTGACTCACAAAAAGTCTGCTAAGCTTCAATAGGTGAGCGCTCAGAGTTGTTGTTGGTGTATTACTGGCTATTGCATACTTGGCTCTCATGCCAGCAGATTAGTGCTTAGCTCATTCATCAAAAGTTGCAGAGATATTGAGGAAGCAGAATCTATCCTCCATCTTTTCAAACTTTTCTACATCTGTTCCGCTAAACGCAAGAACCCAGAAAACTCTTAGGGTCTGGTAAATCATGCTGACATATGCGAGATTGGCTCCAAGGGTACTAAACGCTTTATAACTTGTTCAGACAGGTTTGAGAGCTAATAGGAAGGGGAGTTTGAAGAGAAAAGCGATTCGATGGTTTTACAATGAGCATAATTTTAAACTAAGTGTGCTGTCTTTTTAACTAAGAAAAATATATCTGTTTTACATACAATTGAAATCAATTCAAATTGGCTGCGCATTTTTAAACAAATTTAAAAAATGAAAGTTCCACCAGCTTGGTGCTCTTTACAATCCTGTGCTACTCTCCAATGTTCATGTCATCATTAAGTAATAGAAAAATGCTATAAAAATTCAAACACCAACTGTTCCACCTTCCACGCGCTTCTGCAGATTTGTCGCTTTATTTTTGCCAACGCTGCGACGTGCCATTGACCGGCTTCGTCCGGAAGGCTGCCAAGATATCCGCACTGATAATGTCAGAATGTCAGCGTGGACGCCGGTTCGCAAACGTCAAAAGTTGCGCCCACCGCTGACCGCTTCCGCGTTGCTATGAAATTCACCCAATTCCTTTGTCACGCGCTGTCACGAAACCGTGAATGAATTGTAACGCATAGTTGCCTGCAGTCATTTCTTGTTGTTGTTGTTGTTGTTGTTGTTGTTGGTGTAGCTGTGGCTGTGGTTGTTGTTGCTGCTGTTGCTCGCTTGTATCGCAATTATTGTGCAGAAACGTGTCCTGGCCGGGAACAGAGCAAGAAGCAACAACACAGCCGTCGCTGCTGCTCTCGGCCGGCTCGGCAGTTATCCGTTGGCGCTCTCGTGTTTCGTTGCTGCCGTTAATGGCAGCAGCGTGTTTACATTTTCACATTTTCGCATTTCGTGCGGCCGTTGCACAAGTCAAGTGCGACCGTAGGAGCTCGTTGTTGCTATCGCTGGCGGCAGCCTACAAGCTGTGCTTGTGGATGTTGTTGTTGTTGTTACTGTTGGCATTGTTTGGTGCCGCTGTATGTGTGTTGTTTATGAATAAACAGGAAGTAAACAGCGTGCAGTGCCGCAGTTTTGGCGCTCTCGGGCACTTGGGGCGCTACTAAAAGTTTTTATTGAAAACCTATGATTTTTTAAAATAAAAATTTCTAACTTTAAGCTAAAATGACGCCATTTTATTTTTGTGCTCGAGTAGTCAATGCACATAATATATATGCTTTGCTTGGCGTTATGTGCCAATTGAACAGTTATTTGACTGGCGAAGCGCCGCCCTTTTTGTGTATATAGAGCGCAGCTTGTGGCCATGTGCTCGAGACTCCGCCTCTGTTCTCCGACTGTACACACGGACGGCCGGCAGCTGTGCAGCCAGCTGGCCTTTTGTCCGATTGTCTTCGAAAGCAGAGCGCAGCACAAATGTTTCACTTTGCAGAACTTTGCGGCGCTCTCTCGGCGTAGTTTGCAGATAATTTTTCAGTAATTTACACGAATGACGACTGCACGCTACAGTGCAGTCAGTTGCACTCCGGTTACTTCACTTCTATCAAAATTAAAAAATATTAAAATTTTTAAATATTATTTTATATTTTTAAGTAATATTTGACATAATATTTTTCAAATATTTAATATCTTACAAAATATTTTTATATGAAATATGTTTAATTATTTAATGTCATCACTTAAAGCTGCTACATTTAGAAGAAAAAATATCCTTGTTTCTATGAAAATTAAAAAAAAATTCAGTTTTAAAATATTATTTTATATTTTTAAGAAATATTTGACAAAATATTTTTTAAATATTTGATGTCATACAAAATATTTGTATATCAAATATATTTAAATATTTAATGACATCACTTTCATTTATAAAATATTCTCAAATATTTTATATGAACACTTCAAACTCCAACTTTCAGGAGAAATGAAAATCGATTAAAATTGTATGCCAATGTAAAACTTTCAGATTCTGCAAGTTTCTCTCGAGTTCTTTAATTTAATATAAATTTGCTTTGAATCCCAACATATTTAAAGCATTGCGTGTAATTAATTTAAAAAATAACATAAACCTAGAAGTGAGGCTGTCAGGCTAATAGTTGCAGAAAAACTCAATACACTTTATTTTTCCAAATCCACTTAATACTTCATCTACGAATATATTAAAATGTTTAGCCCAACTTTTTTCTTAATAAGTTAGTCTTCGTAAGTCTGTGCTTTCAAATGAATTTTAAGCACAAAGTTGTCAGTCGACTCGCTGTAGGGTAGCAAACCAGCAACGAAGCCCACCTATAAAGACTTGTTTGGTTATTAAGGGAGCATTTATAGATTTTTGCGGTTTTGAGAACAATTTGATGCAATTTGTATTTTTAATAGACCCCAAGTTTGGAAAGGTTGAGAAAAGTGTCTCTTAGCTATGTAGAAGTGGCTGCCCCAAGTTGAAGCCTACTTAGGCAATAAAGGTCCATTGTCATACCACAATTAATCGAATTTAAGTCCTTTCATTTATTCCACAAAGTTCACTAGACTGTGAATAGTCCTATCGGCTGGATTTCCCAGATTATTGAAGAAGAATTTGTGTCTGGTGAGTCTTACTGCTTCTTGCTTTTTTTCAACTTTCACGTCCATTCAGTTTCGATAGAAGTCATTAAAAAGCAAACCCAACCTTCTTACAATCAGAATACCAGTCATGGTTTTTATCTGGTTACTTCTTAGTAAAAGAAGTTCTGTAGGATGACGCAGTTGGTTGAAGGAAATTTCCAAATTTCCTCGTAGTAAATCCTGTGTTGTCTTCAGCGTCTATTCTACTATCTATCTACTTCTACTCCTATTTCTATTTCTACTTCTAATTTCTATCTGTATCTTTGCATTCATGTAGCAATATCTTTTAGACACACCCAAGTCTGAACTATACAACTTGATGAACTGAATACTCAATTCTCTGGAAAGAATTGTAGTTCCATTATACACAACATTTCATATCACGCATAGCAAATATTCCTATCAATGCAGAAAGAAAGAGCCTTCACTTGAATTAACACTGTGAAACATTTTCGTATATAAATACTCAGTGTTTGTTCAAACAAAAATATTTACAATATTTTCTAATTAACATAAACAAATTCTAAAATATAAATCTTCCTCCAACGCTCTAAAACACAACCACAAATAGCTGTAAATCACCGCTTGTGCGGTTGTCAAACTTGAGGCACTTGAAAACTCTCTGTCAGCGAGCAGCTCTCGATTGGCAACGCCGTAATGTTACTGTAAGAGCTGCACCAACAAATCACTGCTTACACAGGTTCGTATTCTTTACACTCTCTCAGCGGCGATAAGTCGCCACTAGCGCACATCGTTCGCCGACAATATTCAACGTCTTACTTCATAATTTTGCCGTTGGTTGGCATTTGAAGGCACTTCAAATCTGGCAGCAGCACTGCGACGCTGCCAGGCAAAACGTTGTCAGTAGGTGGGCAACGTTTGTGCGGCCGGTGAACGCGAGCTCACTTCGTTGCGAATTGGCGCTCTCGCTCGACTCTCCGCGTGGCGGGTGCGTTGTAAAGTAGATGTGGAAATTAGCATATCAGCTGCGCTGTCCCCGTCGCATTGCAACACCACGCATTGGCAACAACAAAAACAGCAACAATTACAACAATAGCGGCATTACAGTGGTTGTCGGCGTGGCCATAAGCAGTCCATATTTGCTATTATTCAACGCTAGTTTCATGTGTTGCGGTGGTAGTTGAAGTTGCGTATACGTCACGTTGGCCAGAACTCGTCTCAAGCGCAGGCTACCACTTTGTGTCTGTTGCCTGTGTGCGGCACATAGTCGCTCCGCAAAAGAGGCGGCGTTTGGCTGTGCAGCAGGTTTTGCTTATTTTTCATAATTCTAGATTTTGCTTTTTTGCTTCTGGCTGGCATTTCTACCTCCTTTTGGCTGGCATTTTGCTACTCTTTGACAGCCGCAACGGCACAGGTCCATTGTGTATTGTGTGCGTCTGTGTGTGTGTGTTGCTGTGGCACGAATGAATTTTTGCCGCACGCTAATGTCAACCATCAGAGCCGCATTGTGCTCGCTCATTGTGGCGCGTCGCGTGTGGACTCGGCTTGTGGCTGTGGCCGGGCGCGGGCTGTATCAGAGGCTGGGGCCGGTTATTTGCGCTCGTTGCATTGGTGTGGAGCTGTTTGTACATCTGTGCATGTGTGCGTGTATGTGAGAATGCGTGTCTGTATGTGTGGCTGCTGCTGCTGCTGCAATGCCTGCGCCTGTGTGTCCGCTAAGCCCAGCAACTACCCAGCAACACTTCAGTGTTAATTCGGCGACACGAGACGTTGTGCTCAGGTTCTTGCGTATTTTTCCTTCGATTTGAGTGATTTTTTCGCCGTATTTAGTGCGTTCTATTGCAGCCAAGGCGTTCGGTGCGGCTTTGCAGCGTTTACGCGTCGTCACGTGACCCAACTGGCTGACGCTGGCCACATTCAGCCGCACGTATGTTAAGCAGTTGTGTTGTGTTGTTTTTGTTTGTGCGAAAAACTCGATACAAAAATCGCGTGAATGTTGTTGGTGTTACATTGCGAGAGTGTGAGTCATCGTGTTGCTGCAGAGTGTTTCGTATTTTAGCCCACTTTGGGCCACCTGCTCTGTCAGCTGGTTTGTTTACCGTTGAGCTGGTGCAAGTTGCAGCCGTTGCAAGTGGCGCTGGCTGGTCGAAATAACGATACAATTTGTTGTGTCGTCGTCGACTCTCTGCGCGGCACTGCGCATGAGTGACATGTTGTTGTGAAGTGTTCTTCAGTGTTCTTTTGGCAGCGCAGAAGGTGCTGAGAAATATGTTGAACTTTGGGCCTGTGGCATTATTTCATTCACTGTCTGCAGAGGAACATAGAAATTCTAAATGAGCTGAAAATATTTGGTTCGTCTTATTTTAAGGTTATCGGCGAGAATTCTAGATTGATTTTTGGTGCTAGTTTCGTCTTAATTAGGCAGTGTTGATATGTTGCTGAAATATTTGGGAAATAATCGGGAACTTCTCAAAAGTCGTTGAACCAAATTGTGTAACAAATTTCTAAAATCAAGTGGCTACAAATAGTTAGAAAACTAAAATGTATGACGTACAATCTGCATCGATCGTATTGAGACCCATTTAGTGGCTGCTCCGGTTTAGTGATGATTTGCTAATAGAAAATTTACTAAAGAAATCTTAATGTCTTTTAAATTTATGGATCATCGGCACAATGAAGAAGATTGAAGATTTGAGATTCACTCAATTGCAACTCTTGTTTATTGTTGATTCAGTTGTTAAATTATTGACTAGACTAGACTTTAGTTTAAAGAAACTTGATATTTTCCAAATTTGTTGATCATTAGCACAATGAAGAACAACAAAGATCTGATTGTATCGATTGAAGATTTGAGACTCATTCGGTTGCAGCTCGGCTTGTTTATTGTTGATTTGTTTGTAGAAAATTAGCAAAGAAATCTTAATCTGTGATCCGAATTTGACCAGTTTGACCTGTTAAATAAAATGTAGAAATCAAATGAAAATTATGCATACAATTTTGAATCAAATATCGTTAAACCGTAGGAAAGTACGCCTAGTGACTGGGTCTGCTGTTCAATGAGCTCTGCCACAGCTGCGGCTCTGTTGTTGAAGAAGCGAACGTTTTGCATCTAATGTGGCATTATTCTGCCCTGGCCCGGATGTGACTTTGTGGATTGGGGTTACTTCTTCTGTTTGAGCTGGACTATGTTTCAACAAACTGTTTGACGTGGCCAATCTGTTAACCTAAACGGTCTCAATGAGTCTCAATGGCTTCAATCTTCTACCCGGAGGAAAGGTGTTTTTAAAAGTTCTTTTCCAGTGATCTAGGAACCAAGTCGTCTCTACAAGCTTTAAACCTGCCCTAATTAAATCTGACTTCGGCCAGTTAAACCAGCGATAGCAGTTTTTTAACCATAATTATCCATCGAACAGAATTGGAGCGAATTTACCTTAGCGAAAGAGTAGTATTTACGGTGAATTCTGCATCTGATTGGAAGTAAGTGAGGCATAGTCTCTGTCTCCTCCTCCTTACTGCAGTCAGAGGTTTTAAAAAACCGACAAGAAAATAAGTAGACATTTCAACTAGTAGCTGTATGGGTGGATTCTGCATCCAGTTTGGAGTGAGGGAATAATATATGCCTTCTCTTTATTACTACAGTCTTTGTTAGTCGAAACTGTCAAAAAATGTGGCATTGTTACTTATCACGCAAATAGTCTAAAGGACTCTTAGAACAATTCAAATTGAATCTTTTTACAGATAAAACATTTCTTTGAGTAATTCAGTTTGAATTTTGGTGTCTATGTCCTCTAATATCCGTTGGAGATATTTCATAAAATTAACCCATTACAGTCAGATGGGTATTTAAATATTTATAAAATTTTGTATATTTCAGAAACTATATGTCAAATATATTATGTCGAAAGTTATAAGACTTGGATTTTGAAAATCATCTTTTAAAACTTAGACGAACTTTCTGGTAAATTAAAAGAACTGTAAGGTGGTATCTATTAATTTTCCATTTTGGGTTATGGGTTAGTTTTCTATGGGTTTTTGCTTTGGTGTTTTGTTTAACCCTCATTCACCCACCCCTATTAAAATCACGTATCTACCCACCCTTAGTCTCCGGGACTAAAATGTTTTGTTTACGAAATAATGCAATATCTACGATATCTGCGATATGTGATTCGCGTTATAGAAGACTTAACTTTCATATAAATTTTAAGGTTATGTTCCAATAAGCTTTTTCCAAAATAAAATAGGTACTAAATTAAAGATGTATGAACATTCCAACTCAAAATCATAATTCATACTTTATTCAAAAAATTAAAAAACATAATGAAAAAAAATGTTTTTTTTAAATCGCGTTATATCGAAAACGGGTTGTAGAAGTACCGCGCTATACGAGGGAGACCTGTACTAAAAATTTTATAAAAACAAAAGATATAAATAAATTAACAAAAAAAATTCTTTTTTCGTAAATAACTTAAAAATAAAATAACTATTCAGAAAAAACTTAAAGTAATACTTCATTGTATAAAAAAAGAAAACCTTCAGCAGGTTCAAGTATACATATTGTGCACATACCTCACATACCTTTTTGGCACAACTAAGGCAAATTGTTAGTAGCAAAACTTCTCAAAGGGTTAACAATTTCAATTGTTGAACTTTTCGCAGCCATTTTGGCATCCTAAATTTAAATTAACACGATTTAAAAAAAATTTACAAGTACAATTTTTGTAACACAAAACAGCACCCTGAGTCCCTGGGACTCACTCTGTGCCAAAATTCACCCTTGTAATTGTAGTGCGCTAACTTTCGATCGTCTTCGCGTTCAGCGTGACCATGTGTGAAGGTATTCGAAAGCTGGACGCCGAAACATAAAAACACAAACTGTACGAACTTATTAAAGTTCGAAGTGAGTCCCCTGGACTCAGGGTGGGCGATTGAGGGTTAAGTTATCGACGAGTTTTCATAAAAGTATAAACCGTAAGATTTCGTGCCTTAATGGTTGACTGGAATCATTTTGAAACAAAAGTCCCTGCAATTTATTCACAAAACATAAAAAGCAAGTTTATACTTTAAAACTGATGTTATGCCCTTCGAAGAAATCGCCATTGAATGTAAAGCACTTACGAGAGCTTTTGATTCAGTTCTCAACATATTTGTGATACTCGATTTTAGATAAGAGTAGACTTATATATATAGACTTATATATATTTTATGATCTTCATTTGGCTGCCCAAATGTGTTTTCTGTAAAGGTTTTTTAAGTCTTTCAAACAAGAAACAATCACATGGAAGCTCCCTCAGTTGAATTTGGTGGCTTCGATGTGGTATGTGCTACGTTTTTGGTGAGAAATTTACGAATAATAATTGCTCTGTCCGACGGTGCTCGACATTGTTGCAAATTATATTTCATGCAAATGTCAAAACATAGATGCACTCAACACAGCGTAAATTTTACAAATGTCAAATTAGGATCTTGAAATTTAGAGAGAGATAGATGTGTCAATCCACAAAGGAAGATAAATTCAAATGGGGTGTAACGCTCTCAGTCGAGAGCGTTACACGCTGGTGATTCCGGAAACTGTTTGAAAATGTTTGAATTTATTTCGTATACACTTTTGTTGCTCCCATTAGTAACAAATTTCTGAACTGATTTGAAAAATGTTTATTAGTAAAGAGAAATAAGAAACATATGCAGTATGATAAACGTTTGAAAAATTCTTACTAGTAAAGACAGCCAAACGTATGCCGAATCACAAATGTTGTGGAAACTTATTTATTTTACTTTTTAGTAATTTAGCAATAATATTAACCCGGCGTTGGTGTGGTGGAAAAAAATTACGTTATTGGTGTGGTGGGGTATGACATACCCCAAGACTTGTTATAGCAGCAACCTCACGAAACAACACAAATATAAAAGATAGCAATTTTATATTATTCTTCATTTACTTTTACGCAAGAAGATACAAAAGCACTTCATGTGGAAGCAATTTGTAAAAGAAAATAGCAAATATAACAAAAATAAACGAAAAGTACCGATATTTATAAGTTGACTTCATATAATGGGGTTTAAAAACATTTCTGTATATAATTTTCCAAAAAACATAGTCAGTTTTAGAAATGAAATACATATAGTTATGTGACATTAAATTTTTGGTAGCTACCCTGAAAGAGGAGCGAATTACAGGGTCTCAAAATTAGCGCCTTTTTCGCAAGTCGTATAAGGTTTTAGCTCTCGGACAAACCGAACATCGAGTGCTGTACTGACGATGTTTCGGTACAGCTTCGCCTAATTTCAAGGATGTACATAATCATGATATTTTTGTGTATTAATGATATTTTTTGGAATATATGATACGATGAAAACGACTGTCGTATGTGCTATGAATTCAATGGAACATACGACATTCGTATTCTACGGCGACGAAATGCGAATACTGAACTGGGAGCTTTTCTTGCACGTAGCAGTTGGACAGCTGGTATTTGCCTCTTATTTTTCCGTACGGTGAATTTTTGAATAAATCGATTACTACTAGACCATCGAAAATATCAATTTTAATTCAAAATCCTTTGCACAAAAAGTTACGTTATTGGTGTGGTGGGGTATGTCATACCCCAATGAACTTTAGCGGGATGTGACTCAAATCTGGTCACACTTAAGTTGTTTTTAGACAGCAAATGTGTATGGTTGGACTGTTATAAACAGCTACTAGAAGCAATAGTGCCCGCATAAAACTGATGTCCGTGTTATTTACAAAAATACAACCTCTGGGGTATGGTATACCCCACCACACCAATGCCGGGTTAAGGGGAGAAATATCACAATCTGAAATCCAAAATTAGGATTAGTTTAAAAATCTTCTGTTTAAGATAATGAAGAATACATTTTTGAAAGAACTTTACCGACATATTTTGGTCCCGAAAGTTCAAAGCAGAAAATTTTGTTAAAAGGCAACAATTTCCCACTTTCATTTGATACCTTTATTATAGCACTAGCGGAAATATGTGAATAAATTTGAAATGCGTATGTCCTTAAAATGTTTAAGTTTTTTAAACAAAAAGTGAAAAACGGAGTATGCCAGGTTATTATGCATCGCCTCTAGCTTCACGTCTATGTCAATATTTTGATGGATCAGAAGTACTATTGCACGGTGTAATAACATGGGAACACTTATCTATTCTCTTACAAATGGCATTCATTGGTGGAAGTTTGGTGCGTAATATGACATAAAATGACAATAGTATTAATAAATTTTGAAACCAACTTATTATTAAAAAGAGGCGACTAGCTCATAACAGAACCTTCAAGAAGTCTGTGGAGAATACAATTTGTTTCAATTTAACATTTCATTTGTTTCAATTTACAGTTTGAAAATTTTGTATATGTAATTCTTTCAGTATGACTTCAATAATTTATTTATTTGATTTGTTTGTCTTTTATACTTTCAAATTCAATATTTACTTTATGCACAACGATTTTTTTAAGCAACTATAATAAATAAAATGCATATTTTCACCCACAAAAAACTCCGACGGCAGCTTCAAAGCGCTGAAACGAAATTCCCCCAAATGCGAGGCAATACCGCCCAGAGCCGGTCGGCTGTTGCGGCGAGCGGCAGACTCAAAGCGGCCGCGCCCGCATTTAACACTTCGAAAACCCTTCAGTTGCACACACACAGCCGCACGCACCGACACAACGCAGTGAAAATAAAGTGTCAAAAACTGTTGGTCAAAAAGCGTGCGGCAATTATTCAACACAATTGAAGATGAAGTGCGGTAAATGAACAGCAGCAGCTGCTGGCGGCACAAAGCGAAAAATCAAGCAGCACATCCCGGCAACGGATTGCCGGGGATTGTTGGTGGCCGTTGCTGCCCTTGCTTTATAATTTGTTGTAGTCGCTGGTTGTTGTTGTTGTAACAAACAATTTTTCGGTGATAAAATATTTAAATTTAATTAAGGCCAACGGACAATATGCTACCAACGCACCAAAAAACGGACACGAGCTAACCAACACACACAAACACACACACTCACTCACACAAACTCATATACGTGTATGCATATTTACCGTTTGAATTGAATTGGTTGGCTGGCGGCATCGGTGTGGGCAGGCGGACGAGTTTGTTGTGACGGAGGATGTCTGCTTTCCTTCCTTGCGGGATTGCTGGCGCTGGCACTGTTGTTGTTGTTATTGTTATGGTCGCTTCTGGTGTTGCTGTCAGCGCAGCAATGGAGTTGAGGTGGCGTTCTGTCTGCTGGTTAAGCTAGTTATTTCGTTTTTATTGTTGTTGGTGTTTATGCTTCTGACATGCATGCCACATATTTTATGGCAATTTTATTTTTTGTCGGGTTTCGTTGCTTGTCTTAAGCGGACTTTGAGCTGCAATTCGCTGCAAATTGTTGCTTTGATGAAAATTCCTTTTAAGTTTATTCATTTTTTTTTTGTAATGTTATGTTTTGTGTTTTTTGCTTATTTGTCATTTCCATCAGTTGCAATGAAATTGGAATTTGGTCAGTTATGAATACAACATCAAAAGTCTTAATTATGCTGTGCTGAGTTAAGAGTAGCGAATTGAATTGAAATGAATTTTATGGCTCCAACAAAAAGGTTTAAGTATAATACCTCAATTGACCTCATTTGTCATTTTGAAATAAAATTTAAATATTTCAATTGTCTGAGACAACAGAGGGTTGACGAGATCACCACACTCTGAGAAGGGTAAACAAGTTTCCAAGATAAATAAAGATCGGACTGAAATTGCTTCTTCTTCAGCTTCTTACAATAAATTTAAGTTTTGAAGAATGATATAAGAAACTCATAGAAAAACGTATCGTTTACAGGAAAAAACTGCGGCTTAATCTGGCTTTGCCGGTCTCGATAGTCCAGCAGATGGCGCTTCTCATACCAGAGGCCTTAGGTTCGATTCCTAGCTTGGGCTGGTGAAACGTTCTTCTACTTCTATCGCTATCCACATGAAACAGTTGAAAATGCAGGCAAGCGCTGACAAAACCTCCAAGTGTGAAAGAAAAAAACTGCCAACCGTCGTTCGGATGCGGCGTTAAACTGTTGGTCCCCTCCCCCGTTCACCAAACTGTTTGAAATGTGTTGTAACACATGTTGAGAAAATTGTGTTGCCTACTCATTTCAAACGAGTAGAATTTGTGATATCACAATGGGCCTCTTAGGCCTCCGAGTGTGTCTCTTCCAGAGGCAGCCACTACAACCTTCATACCTACATAGCTGCCTAATCTGACTTTGTTGTTATTCCACTAAAGGGCTGCACCGTTGAAAATTTGTTCATTGGAAGATATGAGATAGAAGCAGAAAAATCTTTTCTCCTGCAAATATTAAAAATTTCTTTTGTCATGCTTTGTAAATAATTTCCACATATGTATTAAAAACACAATGTTCTAACGAGTCAGTTGTGTTCTCTCTCAATCTTAACTGGAATCGATCATTAACCCTTTCGACCCCGAATTTTTTTTTCGACCTCGATATTACTTTTTGGTATTTAAATCATGAAACATTTGCCTAAGAAGTGTGCACACGACATTTTAAGTCGCCACGCGTCTTTGTTAAAGTTCTAGAGCTAGTTTACCTTTGAACAATTTTAGCTTAAAACGGGTTAAATAAATTGTGTATCAATATTTTTTAATTACAGAAAAATTATATAATGTTTATGGAAAAATACAAAATTATCACTTTTTGATTTTATTTAACCATTATTAAAGAAACATGGTTTTGATGAAACTCGCCCAATTCGTAGACTTCAATTAGAACACAAACTTTCCCTGATATCGCTGCAAATTATTGGAAATTATTATGGGGATAACAGTAAAATTTTTGTAATTTGCTTTGAATTCACTTCTAAAAATATTAATTTGTTGTTGTCTACTTAAATTAAACCCATAAATCAATCGTAGCTTTTGCTATAAGATGACAAATAGGTGAAGTTGCTCTCAGGCAACTTTGGGGTCGAAAGGGTTAAGAAATGTTTCCTTTCGAATTCGAATTTAGGCCCGTTTTAAGTCTTTTTATCCCATACTACAGAGTCTTCGTAATCGGAGCCGGGTCTCCAGTGGCATAGGAATTATTGGATTGATAATACAATAGTGTATAGTTTTTTTAGTGTGAAGTAAAACTGCGTAAAACTCAAAACTTTATACAACGAATGAACTTTTATCAATGATATACTTTCCAGCAATGCTATGTTTCTGAGCTCATTATAGATTTTGGACGTTATCAGAAAGAAACTGAACCAACCTAACCAACCTAATACAATCAGATTATTGAGGGAATAGTTTGGAAGTGATTTCTTCGAACCACTCGAAACAGTTCGAGGCTTCAGACATCCTTTGATCTTTAGCTGCAGGGCCAGTGTAGGGGAATCTGGGGTACATTTGACACCTTTTTTTAACCTACATTTCTCGAAACGTGATTGATTAACTTTAATTAATTAATATTTCATTTTACGTGAAGAAAAAACTAAATAATAGATATTTCATTTATACGCCTCTAGTTAACAAAAATTGAACACAAAAAAAAAATAATAATTTGGATAAAAATAAACTTATTTTACAAAATATTTGGACAAATTAATCTTAAAAATATATTTTGTACGACAACGTGAAGTTGAAGTCGGATTTTCTGGAATTGACAGTTTTAACTCGATTTCGCTACGCATAATGTGTCCCATTCAAAAATGTCAAATGTACCCCATATGCTTTATTTTACTTGATTTAATTTTCTTGGTTGGTTGCTTGGTTGAAGTGGCGATGTTGCATCCAACATGAACATCCAATTAGCGCGTTGGCGCCATTTTGATACCACTATTCCCGATAGGTACTTTACGGTATACTGATGTTTTGTCTTCTGGACCCTTTACAATATATACCCTATATCCAGTCCGTGAGGTTGATGAAAGAGAGTAGCGAGTGTATGGTGCACTTCGCTATCTCTTCAAAATTCTGGAATGTTGGTTTTCCCATCGTTTTCCATCTCCTTCTTGACAAGGCCGGACAGGCGCAGAGGTAATGATGGACGGTGATGTGAAAATCCGGATGAGAAGGATTCTCATCCGGATTTTCACAGCTGTGACAGCTGATATTGTATGGAATCCCTATTTTTGCCGCGTGCTCTCTAATGGGCCAGTGGCCAGTGATGACTGCCGTTAGTCTTGCCACATCCCGTCGGCCTTTGTTCAAGAGCTCCGCGGTCTTGTTCTTGTCATATGCTGGCCATAGTGATCTACTGATTTTACAGGATTCCATCCTCCGCCATCTAGTGTTAGCCTTGGCGAAGAAGTCCTTGGAGACCTCGTTCTTGATAGAGCCAAGTGGGGCGAGAACCGTCAGAGCCTCACTCTCATCAAGAGCGGAGCCTCTTCGAGCCAGTTCATCGGCTCGTTCGTTCCCGTCAATGTTATTGTGCCCCGGCACCCATATCAGGGTAACTCTGAACCGCTGAGCTAGCTCTATCAGGAGCTTCCTGCATTCCCGTACTAGTTTTGACGATAGAATCGACGATTCCAATGCCTTGACCGTAGATAGGCTGTCGGAAAGTATTGTTATGTGGCTTTTGTAGGATGTGTCCGTCAATGCCATCCTGCACGCTTCCCTAATAGAGAGCACTTCCGCCTGGAAAACGCTTGCTGTGTTTGGGAGTCGGAAAGACACACTTAGCTTCAGATGTTCGGAGAAGACTCCTGCTCCTACTCCGCATTCCATCTTGGAGCCGTCAGTGTAGATTAATTTTCTTACCTAAAATACTTTAATGACTTTTAATTAGCAACATTTTTCGAAATAATAGAAAATAATGTAAGTAAAATTAGTTTACCACTTTGAGATATTTATTAAACTCAGTTCACAAATTCCTTGTTTATCACTGTCACAAAATAACAGAAACTCCCGTAAAAAAAACTCCCGTAAAGAAACTCCCCGCCAAAATTTGCGCACAAACTGTCAAACTTTATGACGCTTTATGAAATCACGTATTTTATTGTTCCCAATAGAGAAATTTCATTAATTGCACCGATTTGATTTCAAAACGGCCATAGTCAAATGTGCCCCAAAGTCAAATGTATCCCAGTTTCCCCTACATTGTAATGCCACGACTTTCATCAAGAATGTCCAACTGCTTGCCTAGGCTGATGACATTGACGTCATCGGGCGTAATTCTTGTTACGTAATTCTTGTTTGATGTCACAGCTGCCTTTGCCGCAATCGAAAGAGAATCTGTCAAAATAGGTCTGGTGGTGTACGAGAGCGGGACAAAGTACATGCAGGGACTTACAACCGGTCTCACGTCGAGGTCGACAGTTTTATTTTTGAAAGATTATTCTTGCTAATAGGCGCTACTACAGTCTCGGTAGGCAATTCAGCATCAGAGACCTCATTCGACCAACGAAGCTTGCACTCTATGGGAAGCTCATTTTGCTTCTTCATGGCGCCGAAGCATGTCAGCATGGATTGCGCCAAAGCCGAAGGTCACCTTGGGGTGTTTGAGAGAAGGGGTTTCGCAAATTCTACGGTCCTGTTTGTAGTGGTGACGACTATGGGAAAATAAATTTAAAACTCCCACTTAATCTCTATTCATCCTTTATTGAAATAACCCATCAAGAGTTCAAGATGGCTTCTACTGAACGATCTATTGTCCAATATGAAAGTTTGTGGTGAACTGTGAACCATTAGTCACGCACTTAGATGACCTTTTGAACATTATAGAAGTTATGCACACACATCATCTACACACCAAACAATTTTGTCTTATAAAAGTAGCTTTTCGTTCTTCGAATTCAATACACATTTTCCAAACATTTTTGATAGTGCATCAGAAACATTCTCAAAAAAGTTTACGGCGTTCTCCGAAAAGAATTTCATCTCTAAGCAATACTTATGAATGTTGTTTTCCCTAACCGTGTTGTTGTTTATTCTCTACATCCAAGAGCACTCAACGTACAACTAATTTAGCCAAAACTCTTCAGTCCATTATAAGCCACGCCCTTCCATTCTCATCTGCATATTATAGAAATTTTGAAGCACACACACACACACACACATGGAGATGTGTACAGATGCGCTTCATAACCTTAGCATTTCAAAACAATACACATTATTAGTGTTGTTGTTTTAGTTTTAATTTTCACCACGCCATATAGCCGCAAATTTCCCACCGACAAAGTTCCTCATTGCACTTTGCCAGCGGTTTTCGGCGCATGGGTTGGGCTTTCAGCGTGGCATTTCCGCTTAACACACACACACATACATACATATTTCGAATTTTGGCTTATGAATAATTTGCGCCGAAATGAGCTATGTTTATGTGTGTGTTTTGTTGGGTTTGTAACGCTTTCGGCTGCTGTCCGCTTGTTGCGATGTTTTGCTGCATAGTTGGTGGCGTTCGCTCCATGTTTACGCCACAGCGATGTAGTTTTGTGTGTGTGTGTGTTGGTGGTACACTTAATGAGCTCCGGGTTAACTATTTGAGCTGATTAAATATTTTTCACTTGTACTTTGGTTATGTGCGCGAGTTGGTTTTTGTTATACTTGTAGTAGAACTACAACAACAACAACTGTAACAACATTTTATAGCTACAACCTCAACAGTTGTCTATAAATTGATAATTAATTTTGTAGTTATACAACGTAAAATTTGTGGAAGTACTAAGTATATGAATATGTAGAGAAATACAGGTCTCCCTCGTATAGCGCGGTACTTCTACAACGCGTTTTCGATATAACGCGATTTAAAAAAAACGTTTTTTTCATTATGTTTTTTAATTTATTAAATAAAGTATGAATTTTGATTTTGAGTTGGAATCTACATACATCTTTAATTTAGTACCTATTTTATTTTGGAAAAAGCTTTTTGGAACATAACCCTAAAATTTATATGAAAGTTAAGTCTTCTATAACGCGAATCACATAACGCGAAACGTAACCACCGCTTTATACGAGGGAGACCTGTATAGTTAAGGCTTCTTCAAAAGCTATGTCTGGACTTTGACAGCTTATTGCTTTGAAGTATCAGGTGAAAATAACTGTCAGTTTCCAAATTTTTATTCAATCATGGTCATAATTTCTCTATGGACAGCTCCACTGTTTAGAAAAAGCGTTGAAATTCAAAACGCTTTATAAAAAACAACAAAAAATATATATGAAATGACCGCCAAGATTCCTTAGATATTTTCTATTTAGCCAAAAATATTAGGTTGCTGATGGACACAAGCCAATAAAAATTGATCTACTGGTGAACAATATCATTCAAACTATCAGTAATTTCCAATCCAACTCATGTAACAGAGTTTTACAAAATTTTATTTTTCGAGTCCAGTCCTGTAAACAAAGCTGCGAGGTGATTTAAATGATGTAGTAAATTATTGTATAATGGCATTGAATGCGCTTTAATATGCAATAAGGGCATCTAACAAGTTTTATAAACAACACTTTTCATTAAATTTTAAAATTCAGACACGCCTCATAAATAAACCTTTACATGGTATAAGTTCTCTTGCTACACTGTGGAACGAAACCCCACTTCTGCCAAGACCCATCCAAAAGATTATACACTGCAGAGCATAACTATAGACGCACCCAAATTTTTCCATTTCTGAGGAATTCAAAATTTTTGAGAAAAATCTAATGATGCAGGGTTAAAGAGCTTTAAAAGTTATTTACTTTCGGTTCTTGTGCAAATTAAAAAAAAAATTTTGTTGAACACTGCGATTAAAAATGCAGTTTTTGGCTGGTGCATAACTATAGACGCACCTTAAAAATGTGCGTTATTTACTCTGTTGATCGATGTAATGGTACTTTTTTGACGTCTTTTGATTGATTTCCATATTATTTCAAAATTCCGCTTGGTTCGTACTTGTCGGAAATCGAAAAAGGCAAAATTTTAGCTTTTCGCGAGGACTTCGCGAAATCGGTCGAAAATTTAAGCGATCGGACAAAGTAGTGCGATCGTTTTTAAAAGATACAACCAATTATGTCACAAATAAAACAGGAGGAAGAAAACCAAAGCTTTTTGAACGGGATAAACGTCTTGTAATTGCTGCCGCTAGTAACTTTATGAGGAAAACTGAGCAAATTAGAAAAGATTGTGGAGTTAATGTGCCTCATTGGACAGTGAACATAAAGTTACTAGCGGCAGCAATTACAAGACGTTTATCCCGTTCAAAAAGCTTTGGTTTTCTTCCTCCTGTTTTATTTGTGACATAATTGGTTGTATCTTTTAAAAACGATCGCACTACTTTGTCCGATCGCTTAAATTTTCGACCGATTTCGCGAAGTCCTCGCGAAAAGCTAAAATTTTGCCTTTTTCGATTTCCGACAAGTACGAACCAAGCGGAATTTTGAAATAATATGGAAATCAATCAAAAGACGTCAAAAAAGTACCATTACATCGATCAACAGAGTAAATAACGCACATTTTTAAGGTGCGTCTATAGTTATGCACCAGCCAAAAACTGCATTTTTAATCCCAGTGTTCAACAAAATTTTTTTTTAAATTTGCACAAGAACCGAAAGTAAATAACTTTTAAAGATCTTTAACCCTGCATCATTAGATTTTTCTCAAAAATTTTTAATTCCTCAGAAACGGAAAAATTTGGGTGCGTCTATAGTTATGCTCTGCAGTGTATAAGCATGAAACTAGAGGTCATTCCTAGTAATATGGCATACTTAGTTTTTCATTTTGTGATTCGATGTTCTTTTAAAAGGATTTACAAAATTTAAGGACATACACATTTCAAAGAATTTTTAAAAAATATTTGTGATCAAGCAATGATGAAGATATGGGAGATATGAAATGAAAGAAGAAAATTGTTGCTTTAAGACTATATTTTCTGTTTTGAACTTTCAGGACAAAAATATGACAGTAATATCCTTTCAAATATGTATCGTTTGATATCTTTGAAGTTTTAGAACGAATCTTTTTGAAAAAAATATATGTTTTGGATCTCAGTCTATAGTATAACACATCAAAATTGTTTTCTTCTATCTTTAATGCTTTAGAGTTAACAAAATTAAATTTAATAAATTACATTAAAAAAAATAATTTCCATCCATAAGTAAGAATTTAGTATGGAATACGCATTAATTGCTTGTCTATAAAATGAAATAAAAAACAAATTTTTTGAGGTATGCTACATGTAACTTACTGACATAGGGATCTTCATTGAATCTGTTCGCCAGACATGTGTTAGCCTATTTGATTAATACTTTAATGGTAGAGAGTTGGACTATAGATTGGAATATTTCAAGTCTTTTCTATCTATATTCTCCATCTCTATTCTCCATAATGATCTACAATAATGAAACTATTCATATTTATTCTTTGATCCTTTGATATATCTACTACCTCAAAGCTTGTATCTGATTTTTGCGGAGGCATCACAGACAATGGCGAGACTGATGAAATGGAAAGATTGGGAATATATATCGTTATAGTTTCCTTCTTCTGCGTCATTGTTGTACGTCTCCCATCGGTTAAGCATGGCTTTAAACAGTTCTATTCTGAAGACGCAAACAACCTCTGGGTGGTGGAGCACATCTGCATCATTGTCGGACAAAACTGGACATTGCTAAACAAGATGTTACCCAGACAGCTTCCTAACTTAGTGGGAACACCGGCAGCTTAGTGATTGTTGTGCTCACGGAGACTGCCTAATGGTTTGACTCGCTGAAAGGGCGAGACTGTAGGGTTACCACACAGCGACTTCTACCTGGCTTGTTATTCAAAAAGAAATGAGGAATGGTCTTACACTTTTTTTTGATAATTTCGTTCTTGGCCAGGGGAAGACTCAAATTCTTAGGCTCGTTGTTTTCTGGCAACCTAACTGAGATTTTAACCCGGTATCTATCTGCAAGGTTCATATTGAAATCCATGCAAAACAAGCCTATTCTCTGTGCTAAAGTGAGCTTGTCAGGAGAAGGTTGCCACTCTAACCTAATCCAACCAAGTCAGCTTATTGCCTTTGCTGTTGCCAGTAATGTTTAAGGAAACTTAACCCCTTAAAACGATAGCTGTTCGAAACTTGTAGAGTCTCGAATTTTTATTTTAACCCATTGCTGCCTAATGGGTAAAATTTTACCCATGAAAATTGTTTTTTTAAAAAAATCACAAAAAAGTCAATGTTTGAGATCTCTCAAAACCATTGATAGGGATAGTTAGGGTAAAGATGGAACTACCTTTACCTAGTGAAGGTCACCCTAAAATTACGCCATCTAGCTAGAGTTACCAGACTCTAAAAATCGTGATTTTTCCGGAGGTGGAAAATGTGGCGAAACGTAGTGGCCTTAGAACTTCACAAAAATCTGCATCCTAACTCACCTGTAAAAAATAAAACTTTTGTTCATGTGTTTAGCTGATCACTTAACAAAGTATGGAAACAAACTACCTTTGCTGCGTAATGGATACAAAATACCTAATGAATATCTCAGCAACGTGCAGAGATATAAAGCTGAAATTTTGTTTCTGATCATTTTGGGTCACTTCTAGGTCATGTATGAAATTTTATCAAAATCGTATGGGCGGAACTGGTACCCGGCAGCAATGGGTTAACAACTACTTAGGAACACAGTTTCGGTTCACTTGATGACATAATGCTTTCTTTAATTCGTGTGCAATTCCTCTTTGTACTTATCTTCATATCCATCTCCTTCGTTCTCCTATGACATCTCCGCGTGTGGGTCAATCGGACCG
Source organism: Melieria crassipennis (assembly GCA_963668005.1). NCBI lineage: Eukaryota > Metazoa > Arthropoda > Insecta > Diptera > Ulidiidae > Melieria > Melieria crassipennis. Next base: position 127,152,624 of record OY764961.1, read on the forward strand.
GCCGTTGTGTCGACAATTGCAGGCGTTGTGGTAGCCGCAGGCAATGGTGCGGAAATTGTTGCTCTTGCTGCTGTTGCAGCTTCTTTTCGTGCTGTTCTTACTGCTGGAGTTCCTGATCCTCATGTTTTTGTGGCTGCGACTTCTGCTCGTCCTGTTCTTGTCGCAGTGGCTTCTGCTCATCCTTTTCAAGTAGTTAGCTGCGGTTTCGGGTTCTCCAGAAACTCCCCATCCGCACTCTTTTTCGTTGATCTTACTCACACTTTTTAACAATTTGGTGTTTTATTTGGATCTTATGTTCATTAAACTGCACTCAAATCCTCCTTTAATATATTGGAAATTATTACGAATTTGTGAAAATGAGATTTTACAGTATCGACATGCTTCCTTACGTTTCTTATCAGATATCTGCCAAAGATCAAAAATTTTATTCGAGCGAAAGTAAGCTATACACACAAAAATTGGTATGCTGACTCATTTCATGTCTTGTTCTAAACCTTTTCCCTGTTAGATTAGCCCGTCAAAAGTGGACCTTTACCAGACCGACCAGATGTCTACATACAGTCCCTACTGTTATAAGACAAAAGAAACTAAGAAACTAGTTGGCTCGATTGAGTTTCTATAATAATAATAATAATTGAGTGGCACGATAGCCCGCTTATGCGAGACTAAGGCCTAGCTTCCCGCAACCACCCGTGTTGTGCGTGTGAATTTGTACGCGGGTGGAAGGGACCTACAGTTTTATGCCGGTTCCGAACGGCAGGTTGGGAGCTTTTTCATAAGCAATTTTTACTCTCAGAGGTTTGCCATTTCCAGCTGAGAGGACAGCCACCGAAAGAGAAAACGAGTTTTCCCGTTATTTTTTTTTAGGTGTTATTACAGGCAGTATTTGAACCTGAGGTTGAGCCACGGCGGCTGCGAGTTTCTATACTCGGTTTTAATTTCAGCTAAACTATTTATTAGCTGTGTTGGACGACTGTAGGAGAAACTGGTGACGCAGGGCAAATAACGTCGGCCTCAGTGTCCTTTTTGAATATATGAGCTGAACAGAAATCTTGTTGCGCGCAATTTCTAAATATTTTTACACCATGTTGGCATCAGATATTACGTTCTCTGAGTTTGTAAGGTCTGGATTTACAAGAACCAACTGAACTGGAAGTGGTGAGAGTGCTGACTAAGTGGAGTCATTAAGCGTTTGCAGTAATTCGCCAAATATTCGACTTAGCTATTGAAGATCCCGCATTTCTAAATAGAACATTTTTTTGTTCTTGGCTCTGAGAACAACAGCTAACAAACCAGCACTAACAATTTGTTGTTGCATTTCAATTTATTGTTAATTTGGCCATATGCAATCCTTCTGTTCCATTCGAAACTCTATAGTAAATTTTTTCCCAAACAAACAAAAAATTAATTTCTTTACTGTTTATTCAATTTCAAATAAACGCTATGGGCTGCCAACTGCCATAACACACACACACACACACATACTCTCCTGTTTGTGCTGCCTACAAAAATAGTGCAACATTGGCAACGATCTTCATCATAAATGTTGCAAATGGAGAGCAACGCGCAACGCACTTGTTTGCATTTTTAACTTGGCCAGAGTTGCCACATGTCGTTGGTTGTTAGCTATTGCTATTGCTGTTGTTGTTTTTGTGGTTGTTGTTTTTGTTATCATATTGTTTGTTAGCTGCTGCTGTTGCTAGAATGCAACATGCACATCACAGTCGAACTTTAGCTGCAAGTGACTGGTGCGTAGCGCAGCAGTCGACAGGCAGCCAACCAGTCAGGCAAACAGGCAAAGATTGCAGCAAGTGCGGACCAAGAGGAAAAATAAATTCAAGCCGCAAGCTTCAAGTTGAAATCTGCTACGAAATGCCGCAATAGTTTCATCACCGTTGTTGGTTGGTTGTTGTTTGTTGTTATTGTTGTCGTGCTGTTGCGTTCGTGTTTCACTTTCCCCGGGCGTAGGTGTGCGTCTGTGTGTGTGTGTGTGTGTGTGGAACAAATTTGTAGCCGAAATGTATTCAGTGCCACGAATCAACCATTTCTTTTGCTCTTCTCTCATTGTTGTTACTTTCTTTGCTGTGTTCTGACTGTTTCTGGCTGTGCGTGTGTGTGTGTGTTAGTTGTGTTTGTGTTGGTGTACGTTTGTGTTTGTGTGAAGTTTTGTTTTGTTTTGCGGGTCTTTTGGTTTGCCATGGCAAAGTGTAGTCGGATATATATTTTTTTTGGTTGGTGAGTGCGGGGAGCGCAGGGGTGGGCTGTAAGGCGAAGGCGTAGGTACTTTAAATTAAAATGCACTCAGCTGAGAAATTGGTTTCTTGTTCTTGGCAAACTTTTCAATGAACTCGCCACGTTTTAGCAGGAAATGCTCAATTTTTCCCTTTTCGCAAAATGTCTGCACTTCTCTTTTTCAGTTCGTGTTGTTATTGCTGGTTGTTGAATGCTTAAAGGTTGGCAACACTATGGTTGGTAGTTGGCAAAAGAGTGCGAAACTGTGAACAGGGTTAAGAAATGGTGATGCTTTGAAGTATTTAGTTACTTTTTTTGAAATTCAACTAAATTTCAAGTGTTTGCCAGAGTTAGAAATTCATGAAAAAGGATTTTTGATTATTAAATCGTGCAAAATAAATAAAGTTTTCTTTTTTGATTTTTCTGAAGCTAAATTATATATTAAAAAATTGCCTTTAAAAATCATAATTTTTTTTTTAAATTGTGACTTACTTAAATAAATTAAAAATAATATTGAAATTTTTCCTTCTCCATTCATTTCAGACTTTAATCGTCTTAAGAGAATTTCGAGTCTGAAAATATTGAAACTAATTGAAAAAATAACAAAACAAAAAAAAAACAGTGAACAAAAATCCAGTCAACCTCGCTGAAAATATTGTCTTCAACCATTGCCGGTGCGGGGCCTTTGGACGGGTTGCAGTTGGTGGGTCTTATGCCGTGTACGCTGCAGTGCTGGCATGGACCTAAAGCGCCAAAGCTGTCATCAATTGGCAGCACAGCGCGCACTAACAGCGCCCCCTATTTGCTGGGCGGCGGTCACGTGACAACGTCGACAGCAGCAACGAACACAATGACGGCCACTCAATTCGCAACCAAAAGTGTGGCCTGTGCAGAGTGTAGACAAATACAACAACAACAACAGCAGCAGCAACAGCAAAAGGCATATTTTCAACAACATCAACATCAACCACAACAACATCAACCACAACAACAACAACAGCAACAGCACCCGATCGCGCCAACGCAGCACCACAACCATTCACATATACAACAACAACAACGACAACAGCAACAACAACACCAGCAGCAGCACTATCATCAGCAACAACAACACATATTGCAACAGCACCAACAACAGCTGCAACAACAACAACAACAACTACAGCAATTTCCGCCAATGAACTGTGTCAGCGCTGCCGCTAATCACGACAGCAATTGTCGTGCAGGTCATTGTTCCGCCGCCGCAGCACCGGCCGCCGGAGGTGTAGCGACGCCATTTGCTGCCCGCACCGTTGCCGCTGCAATGCCTCCGTTGAATGTGCCGCCGCCCACGTTGCCCGCACAGCCGGCAGCGTTGCCACACTTGCTGCACAATGGCCAGGCGAGCTCAACAGCGCCGCCAACAACAACAACACCCAAGCTAATGTTTGGCGGCGTGGCGTCGACGCCAACACTCATGCAGCCAGCAGCCTTTGCAGCGCCAACCAATATGCCCGGAATTTGTCCAGCAGCGGCAACAGCAGCGACAGCAACACCGATGGGCAGCGCCGTGAACGGCAATTCGATGTTCTTGCTGCCGTTCAGCTGCCAACAAATGCCGAGCTTTATGTCGCTACCCGCGGCGCCAGCCCTCACGACAATGCCCCTAATGCCGCCAGCGTCCACACCCGGTCAATCACTGCCTCCGCCGCTGCCGCCCACTGCGCACACCTGCCCGCACATGTGCGCCGCGGCAGGCAGCGCAGCGCCGACTTGGATGGCGGCGGCGCGCAGCAGCAGCGTCACAACTAAAACGGCACGGCCGAATGTCTCAACAATGACATCTACAAAGGCAACAGCAACAAGAGCTGTAATAACAAAACCCATTACAACGACAACAACAACAACAACAGCTACATTGACAAGTGGAACAAGAAGAATAACAACAGGCAAATACAATGTTCCGCCACTAAGAGCGACAGTGGCGGCAGCGATCTACGCACATCAAAAGGTAATTGAAGTATGTTTTTCTATGAATTTTTCTATGAAATCTGTGTGAAAGGTTCTGTCTTAAGTGGAAGCTTCTGGCTTGAGTGAAAGGTCAGAAGCTTCGCTTTGAGTGGACATTCTAAGTTGTGCGCGGCTTTTGGATGTCTCTGAACAAAATCTTACGGAGCTTCCAGCGTTCTTTAAAGTACAGTTTGCAAAGAACAGAAGAAGCTTTCTAGATTCTTCTAAAGTATGACTTGAAGCGACATGAGTGACCTTAGCGTGTCGAAAGAAAGAAGTTTAGTTGAAATAGCGAATTTCAAAAATTTGGTGGTTGATCAGTTTTGATTGCAAAAAATTCCATAAACTTAAAAAATAAGATGAATATTGTATAGCTGTGAAAGTTAGGCAATGTTATTGAGCAACTTTTAGGGATCAAAATCAATAACTATTGCAACGTTAAATCCTAATACACCGCGCGACAGCATTTTGCACACCGGAAAAAATCCATATGGGCGTGAAACTAGAGACCAAACATAGTAATACTGCGTACTCAGTTTTTTTTCTACATCCTTTGTCCTTTTAAAATGATGTCAAAATTTTGAAGGGGATACAAAATATAAAAAATTGAAAAAATATAAAAAATACTTAACCTTGTTAGAATATGGCGATATGTATATCACATGAAAGAGGAAAGTCTCAAGAATTTAAATACAATTCATTTTTTATCTATTTGTAAGAAAATTATATGAAAAAGGTCCTTTGAAAATTTTAATCCTTTATATCCTTGAAAATTTAATTAGAATTTTCTTAAAAAGTAAGTGTGTTAAGACCCAAAATCTTCCTGATCATGTGTCAAAATTTTATTTCTCTAACTTTATTAGTTCGAAAGTTATTAAAAAAAAGGCGGAGGCTGCAAGTCTAATGAAGTACAAAAATTCTAATTTATTTGCGTATCAGTATTTTAAATAATAAAAAGATACAAAATTAATGAAGCGAGAATAATGAAATTTTGACACGTGATCAAGGAGATTAGGGGTTTTAACATACTTACTTTTCAAGAAAGTTCTATGTAAATTTTCAAGGATATAAAGGATTAAAATTTTCAAAGGACCTTTTTTGTATCTGTTTTTTACAAATAGGTAAAAAATTAATTATATTTAAATTCTTGAGCCTTTCCTCTTTCATTTGATATACATATCGCCATATTCTAACTCAGTTAAGTATTTTTTATATTTTTTTTTCTTTTTTATCTCCTTCAAAATTTTGAAGTCCTTTTAAAAGTACAAAGGATGTAGTAATAAAAAACTAAGTACGCAGTATTACTATGTTTGGTCTCTAGTTTCACGCCCATATGGATTTTTTCCGGTGTGAGAAATTTTTTTGATTTTTGTTGCACGGTGATATTATTGCACAGCCAGTTCGTTTTTATGGCGCTGCAAGTGATCTTATTTTTGTGGAAACAAAGATGTTTTGAATGTTTTTTTTGCAAATTTGAAACTTTGCTTAGGGAAATTGGTACAATACCTTTCAATCAAAGTTTTGGTCATCTTAAGCTGCAAATTTTCACCATCTTTTAGGTAGCGTACGGATTCTACGTAAAAAAAAAATTCGTCTTTTGAGGCAATTCAAGAATCTATCCAATGTTTCGAAAGGAAATAAAAGTCAGTCGCAAGAAACAATGTCTGGGGAATACGGTGAGTGGGGTTGGAAATCCCTTTGAAGCGTATCTTAAGTTTCCCTGTCACTGATTGATTTTTATTGATGACTTTTATAAATAAAAGTCACTGAATGATTTTTCTTGATAACTAAAAAAAAAAAGTCAGCAATAATTGTTATCATAGGACAACTAAAAAAAAAAGAATCGAAAAAAACTGTTATTTGTGGACTAATATGAAAAAAATTAAAAATAATTTTTATTAAAGGATTTTTAAAATATAAATAAAAAATAATTCTTATTTTTTAATTTTTCCGTAAAAATTACAAAAAAAGTTTATTGCCAAGTTTGATTCTCCGAGCGAAAAGAAATGTATGTTTCATTTATTTGCATGATTTGTCCTTCATAAATAACTGTTATTTCCGGTCCCTGCTCAAAACTGATTTTTGCGCCCAATAATAACATCAATGAATGTTACGAAGCAAGGTAGGAATGCAGGAAGGAAGCATGAAAAAACCATCTGTTCGATGGTCCATTTTATTAGGCGCAATCGAAAGTTTAGTCATGAACTAATTTCTGGTTCGTGAAATTGAGTCCTTCCCACATCAGTGCAAGTATCTGACTTACAGTGCAAGTATCTGTAGGATTGTGAAGCGCTTACTAACTTTAACTGTAGGTAGCGGAAGAAGGGAGAAGAAGGCAAAAAGGACAATGCATATTATAGTGAAACCATCAACACGACTTTTTACGGACTGCAACTTGGCCAAGTTATCTGCATGTCGGCGCTTGTAAGAGATTTGCCGGACAGTCTCGACAGGTTGCAGTCTGTGCAGGTTGCGCTGTTGGCCAGCAACGAATTTGTTGTTGCTGCTGTTGTTGTGAGCATTTTTGTAGCTGCTGTTGTTGCAAGCTGAACTCAATGACTTTTGCATTTTATATGAGGCGGTGGAGACAGCGAGCGAGGGCAAGGAACGCCAACGAGGTCTGCTAGAAACTGAAATGTAAAACTACACCAACGAAAAAAATATTAACAACATGCGGAGAAAATGGCAGCAGCAGCAGCGGCAGCAACGAGCAAACGCACTGTTGCAATCTGGGGCTGTAAATTGTATGCAGCAAGTTTGGCATTCGCTTTTTTTTTTTGATACGTTTTCTTGGTTCTTTGGGTCCAGTGCAACACGTTGGCCAAATCAGGTAGGAGGCGCTGTCCATTTCTACCATTATTTGAGATTTCTGTTGTTGCTTTGATTGCTGTCGTTGTTGTTGTTTTTGTTGTTGCTGCTGTGCATGACAGATAAGCATCTATTACAGGCAATGACAGTAAAGAAAGAAATTTGTGTTGTGAAACATCTTGAGCCAAAGTCACACAATAACAACAAATAAAACGAAATGGAAAAGCACCAACTGACGGCGACAATAGTGCGATGTTGACGATGACGACGACGAAAACAACAACAATGGGATAGTGTAACATGCAACAGCAACAACAGCAACAACTACGAGCAAGAGTGTAGTAAAGAAAATGAAATTGTTGAAAGTGCCCGTACAGGATGATGAACGCTAGATTGCAAAATAAAAATTCATAAGTTGCCGCAGGCAATTTTCACTCTTGATGACGACGACAACGGCAACCATGACTACGACGATGACAATGCGAGCGCGAGTGGTCGCATTCACACCGGTTGCCAGTCGGAGTGGTGAATGCGCTTTTCCGCTATGGATTCAACCGGCCAGATTGGCTTAGCTGGACGCGTCGTTAAAACGGATTGGATTTTTTTTTTGTAAGGCAGTGTGAAGATTTTTCAAGCAATAAAAAGAAAGTTTAGCGAAGAGAAAAAGGGAAGAGTAGGTAATTCAAAAAAAGAAGCAGAAGAAAATGGGGTGGAATGAGAAGGACCTATGTGGGAGAAATAGTAAATGAAAACGAAAGAAAAGTAGTAGAAATAGAATATATGAAGTAAATAAGGAGATGGTAAAAAGGAAAGCAAATGTGAAATATGTGAATAAGAAAACAGTGTGAAAAGAAAAAGATTGGTGTGGTCAAAGTAAGAAAGGAAAGACAAGCAAAAGTGATGAAGCAAACAGTTGGTATGGAAAAAGGTTGGTAGGGTAAGGTGGGTAGGTAGGGAAAGAGGAGCAATTGATGAAGTCAAATAGAGGAATTTGAAAAGAAGATGAACAAAAAGGAAGAACAAGATTAGTGTAGAGAAAAGAGGAAAGGAAAGATAAGCAAAAGTGTTGAAGCAAACAGTTGGTATGGAAGAAGGTTGGTAGGGTAAGGTGGGTAGGTAAGGAAAGAGGAGCAATTGATGAAGTCAAATACAGGAATTTGAAAAGAAGATGAACAAAAAGAAAGAAAGGGGTTAGTGTGGATAAAGGAAGAAAGGAAGGAGAAGCAAAAATGCTGAAGCAAAGAGTTGGTATGGAAAAAGTTTGGTAGGTTGAGGTGAAGTTGAGGAAAGAGAAATTGGTCAATTAAAGACAGGAACTTGGAGAGAACATGAACAAAAAGAAAGAAAACGTTTAGTATGTAGAAAGGAAGAAAAAAGGCAAGAAAAAGTGCTAAAGCAAATAGTTGGTATGGAAAATGTTGGTAGTGTAAGGTGGGTAGGTGAGGAAAGAGAGAATTGATGAAGTCAAATCTAGGAATTTGGAAAAAGGATAAACAAAATTAAGAAAAAAGAACTTAAAGAAAAGAAAAAAAGTCAGAAGAATACGAAAGTATTTACTACAAAGAATGAAAAAAGATGATCCTTCAAGCTGATCATAATAGATGATACCCCACCTATCCCAACAAACTCACCAGATAGATTTAAAAAGGGAATATTTATACTGAGACCAGAGACCCAACAAACACACAAAAAAACTATTCTCACCATCAATCCTGACCTGGCCACCGTTTGCCCGATCTCACCGTCTTTCGACCACAATCCTTGACCTTTGCTTGACGGTGTTGTAGGTGATCCAGTTTTCATCACCAGTCACCATTCGCTGCAGTAATGCATTGATTTTCAGTGCTGTGATTGAGCAACATTTTGCAGATGAAAATTCGGTTCATGCAGTTCTTTTTCGTTAACCCGAGTGGCTCCCATACATTGAGCTTCTTTTTCAAGTGGTTTCAAAAGATTTACTATAGAATGTTTAGTTTCCGCGCAATCGAAACAGTGTCTACATGACATTCGAACTCGAACTCAGAAGTTTTTTCTGCAATAACTCATTTTCAGCTTCTTTTTGTATCCAACCTGATTCAAGTGGTTCCAAACGTTTTTATTTTTGCCATGTTCATCTTTTAGGCAATCAAACCAGTGCTAGTTGGACTCGATAATTTCCATCATTTTATAGACTTTTCCGACAAATGGCCTTCCAAAACGTGGTTCGTTTTTTTACATAAAAATTACTAGAACAGAATCGACAAAAGCAAAAGTAGTCTCGAAATCATAAACACTATTCACATTTTCAGTTGCTTGGCTTTCGTTTTAATTGAAGAGAAACTCTACTTAGTCAAGCAGTTAAAAATTAGTCTGAGAAGTTTTTTTACTACGACATCTTATCTTTTTAATGTCATCTAGCGTAACCTGATCGCACTTATACAATGGTAGATTTAGATCACTAAATCTATCTATGAACAAATAATGACTAACATAACATAATTATTTTTCTATTAATTCATAATAATTTTTTTTTTAATTTTTGTTGTTGTATAACAACGATTCTATATGGTTTTCAGTTTAATCTGTATTTAAATAAAACAAATTAAATAAATGAAGAGCGTCAGAGAGTGTTGACAAAGTATTCACTCATTTGCCGTTTACTGAGTGCTTGAATTGTTGTTGTCCAACACTTGGGCGCCCCTTTGACTAACACATACATACCCACAAGTTTCCATATTCTGTATGTTCATTCACATGTGTTCAAGTGGTTTTATTTATAAAAAAAAAGTGCTCACAAAAAAAATCAACAAAATATGAAAACACATAAAGATGTGAAAAGTTTTTCTGCACATTTGAATGTTAAATCTTTTATGAAACGAAACCTTTTTGCAATTGTTTTGAGTGGAAGGCGCACTCAATGCTGCCACCCAAACACTTGCACGTACACACACACAAACAAACATTCATCTACACACATATCTACACGTACACACTTGGAGTTTGTAGCCGGACAGACGTGCTGTCTGCACAGACGCGCAGCAGGCGCCTTCACTTTGTGCTTGGAGTCAGCCAGCAGTGTCAGAGCACGTTGCAGACCTCGCAGCCGGCGTTTATAACAAAACAACACAATGTGGTTGTTTTTCTTGTGGCTGGTGACTACTTATACGGCTTGGCTTGTGTTGCTTTTTATTTGCTCTTGAATTGAAGCCAAAACATTCATAGACAATTTTCGGTTGTATTCTTATTGTTGTAATGGACTTAGTGAGTGGTTATCGTGTGTGTGTGTGTGTGTGTGAGTTTGGGACATGGGAATGCTGGTGATGTTTTGTGAAGTTCTGTGCACTTCAGTTTTTTAGTGTTTCTGTGTGTCTTTGTGTGTGTTGTGTGTATGTAGGAACTTTAAGTTTATAAACGTGAAATTTATGAATGTGCAACAACAACATTGTGTCTCATACTGAAATATCTATAAAATGCATTAACAAATATGAGAAGTTTTCTGTGTTTTTTAAGCCGGCCTCGATAGTGCAGCGGGTAGCGCGCTGGCTTTTCATACCAGAGCCATTAGGTTCGATTCCTAGCTCGGGCTGGTGAAACACTCGTGTGTGAAAGAAAAATTTCCAAAAAAGCGCCGTTCGGATTGGGCGTAAAAATGTCCTCTATCCGCTCGAAGTGTGTGTTGTAGCACATGTTGGAAAAATATGTGGTATCACAATGGGCCTCTCAGTTTTTTAATTTTGAAAATTCTCAAAACTAGGAGGTTTTTTGTAAAAAGTTTGATTTTCGACCATGTTTTTTGGTCTATTGGTGAGTGTAAAAATGGAACAAAATAAAAATTTCAAAATCGTACTCGGGAAAACATAGCCATATGTCTCCTGAATAACTGAAAAAAAATTGATCGAATTCGATTAATATTTCATGAAGAAGTCTTACCAACAAGTTTGAAAAAAGCAACAACCTCAAGGTCGTTCTAAAGTCGCGAGTGGGTTGACTTTTAACTTCCAAAATTGTATCTTACAATAAAATAAAAAAAAAAATTACTGGATTATCTCAAGTAGTTCCTTCGCAATTTACTCCGAAAAATAAACTTAAATTTTCAGCTCGTAACCAGAAGACCCCCTTAAGTCTTGTATGGTTTTTATTTAAATAAAAGAATATTTAATTTAAATATTAAATGCTTTGGAACGGGAACAAAAAACCAAAAACTCCTCTTACACTTATTTCTTTTTAATATTTATTATTATTATTATTATTATTATTATTATTATTATTATTATTATTATTATTATTATTATTATTTTTTAATTTTAATTTTTATTTATATTTAATTTTTTTTTAATATATTATAATTTCTAATAATTGCTTTTAGTATTTGAGTATCTTTAGTGTTTGCTTTTTTGACTCAAAAATTTTTCCAATTATTTATTTATTTTGCCTCTAAGCTTAAAGTAAAGTTAAACAAAAGCACCGTATCTCGTTTCCGCATAGAGTTAAACTAAAAAAAACAACAAAACAAAACAAAACTTGCGCGACAAATCACCACAAATATCATCATTTCCGCTCAAACGCAACGATGGCCAGCAACGTCAAAGTAGCCAAACCGCAAAAACCGCAGCTAACAAATGCACCATTTCCGTCTGTTTTGACACCTCACACCAACACACACACACACACACACACACATACAGATTCAAACATTCACTTCCTCATGCTATCCTTGACATTGGGCAAATCATATTCCTTGATGCCGCCGGATATTGTCACTTCGGGATTAAGCCGCAAAAATGGCGCGCAACTACAACGAAACAGCAAAGCGTCTACAAATATTTGGTAGCTTTTGAATCAACTTTAAATGTGACGTTGGCCAGCTGATACTGATATGTCTTCTTCTTCTTCTTCTTTTGTATAGACACTTTTGGCTTCGATCTGCTACAAAAAAGTGTCAAAAAACTGTTCCAACTGAAACTCACTTAAGTGCAGCATAAATAATAAGCCATGGCAAAAAAAAAACAAAATCTTAAAAAAACAACAAACAAACAGATATATAAATAAATAAATAAAAAAAACGGTAACGCATTTTCAAGGATATCGAGTGCGTGTTTGCATGTGTGTGTTACTCTATGCGCCACACATGCACCAAGAATTAGAGTAGTTTTTGCCACACTTTTGCCGTATGATGCTTTGTTGTTCGCAGTTGTTGTTGTATGTTGTTGCTGTTAAAAGCTAGCAATGTTTTGAGTTCCCCTTGTCGATAGCGCCGCATAGTGTCCATGTCGCACACAGTTCGTCGCTTACTTAATGGCCTTGGGGCCACTATGATTCGTAAGTGAATTCATATTTCATATGCAACGCGTCTTTGTGTGCGCTTTCCGTTGCGTATGTTTGCATCAATGTGTGTGTGTGTGTGTGTGTGTTTGAGTTTTTTCCGCTTTTTGTTGTCTTTGTGAAAGCGAGATGAAATATAAAAGAAATTTTTCCTTGTTGTTTTTGTTGTTGTTGTTTTGTTGCTGTGTTCACTTCCCTCATAGATTCACAAAGAGAATGAGTACATTTTAAAGGCGGCCGCTCGTCCTCAGGGGTGTTGCCGTAATGGAAAAGGGTTCAGCTGCAGCGGAGGGGAAACACTGTATTTGCTTGTAAGGGCGAAACAACTTTTTGCTTTATATCAATCATAAAGAAATACAAATCAAAGTAAGCACACAACTATGCAGAGATTTTTCTTCATATTAAAAAATTATGAAATTATATTCTTAATCAATGCTGATTAAATGTTGAGGGTGATGCTTCAATTTGAATAGTTGTTTAACAATGTGTTGATTTTTTAGTGCCAAATCAATGATTAATAATCATGAACTCGTTTATCAATGCAATTAATAAATTATTTTTAATTAATTGTTTCGTCGATGATGACATAATGATTAATGATGATTATCATGTATGAAGAGTACTGATTATAATTTGTAAAAATATTTGCATTGCAGTTGCATTAAAAAAATTAATCAAATTAATTAAATAATTAATTGCAAATGATACTGAAATATTATTGAAATAGGAGTTATAATCAGACAAGGAATTAATTAAAATATTGTTTAAATTAAAAAAGAAATTATTTAAAATATATAAACTGATAAATGCTTTTGATGCATTTAATAAAATTTAATTATAAATAAACTGATAAATGCTTTTAATGCATTTAATAAAATTATATTTCTAGTAATTAGTTAATAACTTAAATATTTAATGGATTTTTTGAAAGAAACTTTAATGAATCAAGCAATCAATGAAATAATTAATTTAATTAGTCAATTTTAGTCACAACAGATAACCAATAAATTTTATAATTAACAATAACAATAACAATTAATAATAATTAAGTTAAGTTATTAACAATATCTAAGTTAATAATAAACTAATTAACATAATTATTATTAATTTGTTATCTCTCTCAATATCTAAGTTAATAATAAACTAATTAACATAATTATTATTAATTTGTTTATAATTAAATTAGTTCATTATTAACTGAATCAGCTAAATAAATATATTTAATTAATAATAAGAAATTTAATTGTAGCTGAACAAATCAAAAGTAAAATAGAATCAAAAAATAAATAAAAATAAAATGAAATGAAATATTTAAACTGATATTTGTGTAATAAATCAAATTAATAGTCACGACTTTAATTATGATTTTAGTTAAGTTTTATTTCTATTAGTTACTTAATTTATTCGATATCCAATGCTTTTTGTAGCATAAGCTTCAATAATTCTATAAATCTACTAGCTGGGCCCTGCGGCTTTGCACGCAAGCTCGCCTGTTTCCCCCGATACGAATTCTTAACCCATTATTGAGCCCATCAGATTTTGATTTAAAGAAAAACATGTGTTTATCTTTGATCTAGAGTGTTTTAAAAATTTTGAAGTCAGAAGGCCCTTTAAATCATATGTTTTCACATTTACTCCAAACAAATTCTTAACCCTTGGTTTACCATGGTAGATTTAGATTTAAAAAAAAATTAAAAGCACGTTTTTATTATTTCCCGATTGAACTGCTTTTGATAAGTTTGAAGTCAGAACGCCCAATAAATCTTGTTTCGCCATACAAATTGTTAACCCATTGTTGACCCCGTTAGATTTTGATTTTCAAAAAAGTGAGAAACACGTGTCAAATTATTTCTCACAAAGAGTACTTTCCCCAAGTTTGATGTCAATGGGCCCATTAATTCATATTTTTCATTTCACAGTTTCTCTATACAAACTTTTAACCCGTCGCTGACCCCGTCCAATTTTAATATTCGGAAAAATTGCATATCGAGTTATTTTACATTTGAAGTACTTTCACAAAGCTTGAAGTCGAAAGGGCTCAGCAAAATTTCTTTCTCCATACATACATACTTTTAACCCGTCGTTGATCCAGTTAGTTTTCGATTTTGAAAATAATGAGAAACACGTTTCTAGTTTTATTTATTTCAATTATTTTTACAATTGTTGAAGTCAATAGTCCCATCGGTTCGTGTTTTTTGTTTCGGAGTTTTTCCGTAAATAAACCTTAAGCCATTGTTGGGCCAGTTAAATTTTGATTTTCGAAAAATTATAAAATACGTGTCGAATAAGTTTTGATCAAGAATATTTTCAGGAAGTTCAAATTCAATATGTTTATTAAATCAAGTTTCTTCATACCGCACTTTAACCCATGTTTTGCCTTTTTAGACCCCGAATTTCAAAAATCCCGTCTTGGCGAAGGTTAATTCTTCAAGATGTACCTACAGTCCAAAATTCATGTTTGTAGCTTCAGCGGTTTGGGCTGGGCGATGATAAATCAACCAATCAATCAGTCAGTCAGTCAGGATAAACAATCTACGTATACAAAGCGTAGAAGCGGTACCACGCCCCCGTGTCAAAAACCCACCCCATTCCTCCTGTCGAAGGACACGACCAAATCGTTAGTTTGTACCGAGTGTCGTTGATGTGAACGCTATAGTTCCAAAGTTACACCGGCATTTAAAAAGTGCCACGCCCCTTGTCCAATGCCCATTAAATTTTACCGGTGGAACGACATGTTTACGCCATGACACTGTACCAAATTTCAATGCTGTACGACTTATAATTCTGAAGATATTCCATATTAAAAAGTTGGGTTGTATGGGCGGTGCCACGCCCCTTGTCAAAAACCCACCCTATTCTCCCTGTCGAAGGACACGACCAAATAGTTAGTTTGTACCGAGTGTCATTGATGTGAACGCTCTAGTTCAAAAGTTACACCGGAATTTAAAAAGTGCCACGCCCCCTGTCCATCGCCTATTAAATTTTACCGGTGGATTGACACGTTCACGCCATGACACTGTACCAAATTTCAATGCTGAGCGACTTATAATTTCGAAGCTACGCTATATCAAAGAATTGAGATGTATGGGCAGTGCCACGCCCCCTTGTCCAAAATACACCCTATTGCCCCTGCCGTAGGACACGACCAAATCGTTAGTTTGTACCGATTGTCATTGATGTGAACGCTCTAGTTCCAAAGTTATACCGGAATTTCAAAAGTGCCACGCCCCTTGTCCAACGCCCATAAAATTTTGCCGGTGGAACGACATGTTTACGCCACGACTCTGTACCAAATTTCAATGCTGTCCGATTTATAATTCCGAAGATATACCATATTAAAAATTTAGGTTGTATGGGAGGTGCCACGCCCACCTGCCGTACAAACATGTAATATCGCTATAAACCACCGCATTAACATCTTCTATCACATACGAAAAAAATTTTCCCAAAAGAATGAACCGTTTTCGCAAACACTGGCTACACACAAGAAGTGAACTTTTTTTTATATATATAGATTAAATAAATAATATCATTAGTCAATTGTCGAAAATTAAATACAATAGATAACTTATGAATATTGTTAGCATTTACCAATTTAATTTATTAAAAAGTTAATATGAATAAATAAATAAATAAATAAAAAAAATAGGTATTTCACTTCAAAATACAATTTTAAGAAATAAAAAAAATAACACAGTAATTTAATTTATCATTACTTAAGATTAGCATATAATAAGTTTTCCAATTAGTTAATTTATTTAATATCCAATGAATTTCTGAGACAAATTTCATTGAATCGAGAAATAAACTAAATAATTAATTTCGTTTGTAAATTTTCCACGATTTAACATAACAGATAACTAATCAATTAAGTAATCGCATAACTATTTACTTCATTGGTTACAAACCATGTGAATGTGCTGATAATTAAATTAATTTATTATTGTTCCAATCTTATTTTATATCATCTGCGAGCCAAAGGTCCTGGCAGCCTGCTCTCTACATTTCGTGAAAAAATAATTGTATTATTGTTCCAGGTTTTTTAAATAAATAACATTATTGTTCCAATTAAATAAATTAAATAATTTTTAATAAGATATTTATTTAATTTATTAACCGATTGACTAACTGAAAGTTTATTAAAGATGAGTTTGAATTTAGTTGTTATTGAAATAAATAAATAATTAATTAACAAAATAAATAATTATTGAAATAAATATAAATCTATATATATAAAAAAAAGTTCACTTCTTGTGTGTAGCCAGTGTTTGCGAAAATGGTTCATTCTTTTGGGAAAATTTTTTTCGTATGTGATAGAAGATGTTAATGCGGTGGGTTATAGCGATATTACATGTTTGTACGGCAGGTGGGCGTGGCACCTCCCGTACAACCTAAATTTTTAATATGGTATATCTTCGGAATTATAAATCGGACAGCATTGAAATTTGGTACAGAGTCGTGGCGTCAACATGTGGTTCCACCGGCAAAATTTTATGGGCGTTGGACAAGGGGCGTGGCACTTTTTTAATTCCGGTGTCGTTTTTTAACTATAGCATTCACATCAACGACACTTGGTACAAACTTATTATTTAGTCGTGTCCTTCGACAGGTGGAATGGGGTGGGTTTTTGGCAAGGGGGCGTGGCACCGCCCTTACAACCCAATTCTTTAATACCGAATATCTTCAGAATTATAAGTCGTACAGCATTGAAATTTGGTACAGTGTCATGGCGTGAACGTGTCAATCCACCGGTAAAATTTAATAGGCGTTGGACAGTGGGCGTGGCTCTTTTTAAATTCCGGTGTAACTTTTGAACTAGAGCGTTCACATCAATGACACTCGGTACAAACTAACTATTTGGTCGTGTCCTTCGACAGGGAGAATAGGGTGGGTTTTTGACAAGGGGCGTGGCACCGCCCATACAACCCAACTTTTTAATACGGAATATCTTCGGAATTATAAGTCGTACAGCATTGAAATTTGGTACAGTGTCATGGCGTAAACATGTCGTTCCACCGGTAAAATTTAATGGGCATTGGACAAGGGGCGTGGCACTTTTTAAATGCCGGTGTAACTTTGGAACTATAGCGTTCACATCAACGACACTCGGTACAAACTAACGATTTGGTCGTGTCCTTCGACAGGAGGAATGGGGTGGGTTTTTGACACGGGGGCGTGGTACCGCTTCCATTTTTGTATACGTAGATTGTTTATCCTGACTGACTGACTGATTGATTGGTTGATTTATCATCGCCCAGCCCAAACCGCTGAAGCTACAAACATGAATTTTGGACTGTAGGTACATCTTGAAGAATTAACCTTCGCCAAGACGGGATTTTTGAAATTCGGGGTCTAAAAAGGCAAAACATGGGTTAAAGTGTTGTATGAAGAAACTTGATTTAATAAACATATTGAATTTGAACTTCCTGAAAATATTCTTGATCAAAACTTATTCGACACGTATTTTATAATTTTTCGAAAATCAAAATTTAACTGGCCCAACAATGGCTTAAGGTTTATTTACGGAAAAACTCCGAAACAAAAAACACGAACCGATGGGACTATTGAGTTCAACAATTGTAAAAATGATTGAAATAAATAAAACTAGAAACGTGTTTCTCATTATTTTCAAAATCGAAAACTAACTGGATCAACGACGGGTTAAAAGTATGTATGTATGGAGAAAGAAATTTTGCTGAGCCCTTTCGACTTCAAGCTTTGTGAAAGTACTTCAAATGTAAAATAACTCGATATGCAATTTTTCCGAATATTAAAATTGGACGGGGTCAGCGACGGGTTAAAAGTTTGTATAGAGAAACTGTGAAATGAAAAATATGAATTAATGGGCCCATTGACATCAAACTTGGGGAAAGTACTCTTTGTGAGAAATAATTTGACACGTGTTTCTCACTCTTTTGAAAATCAAAATCTAACGGGGTCAACAATGGGTTAACAATTTGTATGGAGAAACAAGGTTTATTGGGCGTTCTGACTTCAAACTTATCAAAAGCAGTTCAATGGGGAAATAATAAAAACGTGCTTTTAATTTTTTTTTAAATCTAAATCTACCATGGTAAACCAAGGGTTAAGAATTTGTTTGGAGTAAATGTGAAAACATATGATTTAAAGGGCCTTCTGACTTCAAAATTTTTAAAACACTCTAGATCAAAGATAGACACATGTTTTTTTTTAAATCAAAATCTGATGGGCTCAATAATGGGTTAAGAATTCGTATCGGGGCGAGCTTGCGTGCAAAGCCGCAGGGCCCAGCTAGTAATTATTTAAAAAAGTCAGTTAGTATTTTTATTTAGTTAAAAGTTCATGGTTATGATTATAAATGATTAAAATTGCAATTAGTTCTTATTATTCTTTAATAACTATATAAATATAAAAAACTATATAAATATAAAAAAATATAAATTTAATGTATGATTATTAATAATTATTAATTATTTATATATCAATTAACTATTCAATTCTCGATTGTAGTAAATAAATTATTTACAGGCTGTTATTTAATTAATTAAAAATTTTTAGTTTTAATTAGTTTGTTTATCTTTTGAATTTAGTTTCTTACAGCGTTTCAATTAAAGGACTAAATTTGTAATAAGTATTTTTATTTGTCTTTTACCAATTAACTATATTGTAAATTATTTAATTAAAAACCATTTTTATTATCAATTAATTAATAATCATTAAACGATTAACTAATATTAGTGTAATACGTAAGATGGTCAATTAATAAATTAAATTTAATAATTAATTAACTAACCCAATTAAAGTCCTGTTGAAATTGACTAAAATGTGTTGACTATTCTAATATCTAAAATACTCAACTAAATAAATCAATTTAAATTGTTTACTCAACCAATTCAAATCCTGTTGTTTAATCCTGTTATTTAATTCATTAAAAATTGTCAGTTATAATTAGTTTGTTTATCTTTGGAATTTAGTTTCGTACAGCGTTTCAATTAAAGGACTAAATTTGTAATAAATATTTTTATTTGTCTTTTACCAACTAACTGTATTGTAAATTAGTTAATTTAATTAAAAACCATTTTTATTATCAATTAATTAATAATCATTGAACGATTAACTAATAATAGTGTAATACCTAAGATAGTCAATTAATAAAATAAATTTGAATAATTGATTACCTAACCCAATTAAAGTCCTTTTGAAATTTACTAAAATTTTTTGACTATTCTAATATCTAAAATACTCAACTAAATAAATCAATTTAAATTATTTACTCAACCAATTCAAATCCTGCTGAAATTGTCTCTAATTGGTTGACTAGTGTAGCCTTCAGTTGGGTTTATTCAATTAATTCCAAAATTGTCTCATTAATTATCATTAATTAATTGTCTCATTAGAATTTTTATGACAGTTACTTAATTGATAAAAAGTGTAAAAATATACAAAATGCTCAACTAGTTAAATCAATGTAAATAAATAATTGACTAATCCAATAAAAAATTTGTTCACCAACTGTTGACTGTATACAATTATTGCGAAGTAACCTCATTAATTAGTTGACTGGGAGAAATTTTGCAATAATTAATTGATAAAAAGTGTAAAAATATCTAAAAATAAGAAATTAACTGAATCAATTTAAATGGTTAAATAATTTTATTGCATTAAAATTCTGTTGAAATGTAAATCCTGTCTTAAATTTGTTGACTAGTGTTGACTGTAGAGCACGTGCTCTCGCTGCAACTGTTGACTTTATTCAATTAATGCCAAAGTAGTCTCATTAATTGGTTGACGTCGACAAACTTTATAATAATTTGGTTTTTTGCGAACACAATGATTGTTGAAGCCGTTCCAGGAAGCTGTCGACTTGCCAATATTTGGTTATGGCTAAAATCAAAGCTGTTTTTTTCCGAACGTAATTGTCATTGCTTGGAGCTCTTTTTGCTGCCATTGCGATTCCCATCTCCTCCGAACTTTCATCAAAGTGTATGTAATTCAATTAAAAGCGACATTCACGTTGTGTGCGTCGCGACTTCGGGCAGACGACTCGACCGTCGCTCAGATGTGGCTGCGTGCACGTGTCTGTCCACATACCCATTCATTTATTTCTTTGCGGCACATTTGTTGCTTTCTTAATTTGTATGAAGCTGTAGTATTGCTGTTTATTTACGAAGCAGCCCAGGAATTCTTTATTTCTTTGCTTCTTTTTCGATTATTTTTTACGTCTCTGGCGCGTTTTTATGTTAAGAAAAAAGCTGGAACGAGTGACGCCAGTCCATTCAATCTTCTTTTTTTCTTGGTTCTTTATTTGTAAATATGTATACAAATATTATTATGTGTGTGTTGTTGTTGCTATAAGGCTGTTGCTTTAATATGGCTAAGACGAAATAAAGTTATCCTTCTTGCAGATGAAAGTCAACAATTTGGTTGCCTCACTTTTTTTCCCTTCACTGAATTATTTAGCATTCAGTTGGAAATACTTGTGAATTAGAAGTGAATTTTACATCAAAAAAAATGTTTTATATATAAAAATAGCACAAAATGTAAATGTCTCAATTAAAAGAAAAGCAATTAAAACATTAACCTTATTCAAATTTTGCGCCGACAAACAGCTCACAACTTGCCCACCCACAACGCATTCGCTCATTCGCCGCAATGCCGCAAGTAAGTCGCAGCTACAACAACAACAATCTAACAGTAATAACAAGAACAATAAAGGTCTGTCGCAGCAGCAGCAAACTGTCATCTCATCTCGTGGTGACTTTTCGCAGTTCAGCTGCAAACCTTTCAATATTGCTGGTCGCCAAATCTGCTTCTTCTTGTTCATGTGCTGCTGTAGAATCTGTCGCTGCCGCTTCTGCTGCTGCTGGTGCTGTCGCCATCGCCATCGCCTTGGCTCAGCTCTCAAGGGCTTTTGCAGCGCTCATTTGTGCGCGCCACTGTCAGCTGCCAACCAGCGCATTTTGACTTCTTTTGTGCTCAGCTGCTGTTAATTTAATCTGCGCCACAGCCAGCAGATGGCGCTGTCGGTGCCGAGTTGAAAATCGAATTTTCACTATGTGTTGCTTGGCCGCCCGAATGTATGCAACGGCCAACGCAAGAATGCTGTAACGTCGCAGGAGTCGAATGCGCTGGAAATTTGGACAGCATCACGTGCTGCTTTGCGTAGTAGTGTAAAGTACTTTGATTTTTTTTGTTCTTTCATTGTTTTACAACGTCTTCTTTGTCAGACTATTGAAGCTTTTGGGGCAGTTTGTCGATTGCTTCACATAATTTTCTACGAATTTTTCAGTGAGAACGTTTTTCATACTTTTGGCGCCAAAGTGTTGGAAAGCTTTGGCTATTAGAATGAACCATAGTGAAGGGCAGAGATTTAGAGAAATTTTTTTATATTTGTATTTATGTTTGTGTTGTATATATTTGTATGTATGTAAGTGGGTGGTCCGATAAGTACGTAGCGTACAAAAGAAAAACATAAATTTTGGAAAGGTGGCGATTTATTTCTCAACGTATTCTCCTTTCAACTCGATACAACTGACCCAGCGATGCTCCAACTTCTTTAACCCGTCTGAAAGATACGTTTTCTGGAGGCCTCCGTGGCGGCGATAACCTCCTCATTCGACTCAAATTTCTGCCCGGCGAGTGACTTTTTCAAATTTGAAAACAAAAAGAAGTCACACGGGGCCAAATCTGGCGAATCACCGACCGATATTGCTCTTTTTCCATTTTTCTAAAATCCGCGGGCACGTTCGTTTCCACACGCGGTCAAAACAAAACTACAAATCCAATATGGCTGAAATTTTGACAGTAACCGTCTACGAGGATGTACTACACGATAGTAAATTTCTCTTACGATAGTGGCACCATCGGGCGGTGGGGCTAAGTACTTATCGGACTGCCCACGTATGTATGTTTGTTATACATATTTGAACTATGTGCAAGCAAAATTGCTCTGAATCAACATAGAGATGTGGCAACAATATTCAAAATTCAATTCTAGCTGTGGATTGTTGCATTTAAGACACAACTTGCTGAGTGAACAATTGTTTTTTGAAACTATTAGGAACAACCAAAGATACTGGAAACCTTAAAAAACGAAATTTGAAGTGCCCTACTAAACGATGGAGTCATTGAAATTGAGTGTAACAAATTTAGGAGTACTTTGAGAACTGATGTGACTAGTTATCACTACTTCTTTCTGTTCATTTTTCATGCATTAGTTAGTTAAAAAAATTAAAAAAATTTTTCACACCGGGAAAAATCTATAAGCGCGTGAAAGTAGAGACCAAACATAGTAATACTGCGTACTCAGTTTTTTATTACTACATCCTTTGTCTTTTTAAAAGGACTTCAAAATTTTGAAGGGGGTAAAAAATACAAAAAAAAGAGGAAAGGCTCAAAAATTTAAATAAAATTAATTTTTTATCTAATATACATAGTTGTAAAAAAAGGATATGAAAAAGGTCCTTTGAAAATTTTAATCCTTTATATCCTTGAAAATTTATATAGAATTTTCTTGAAAAGTAAGTATGTTAGATTCCAAATCTCCTTAATCACGTATACAAATTTCATTATTCTCGCTTTATTGATTTTGTATCTATTTCTTATTTAAAATACTGATACTCAAATAAATTAGAATTTTTGTACTTCATTAGAATTGCAGCTTCCGCCCTTTTTTTAATAACTTTCGAACTAATAAAGTTAGACTAGTGAAATTGTGACTCGTGATCAAGGAGATTTTGGGGTTTAACATACTTACTTTTCAAGGAAATTCTATATAAATTTTCAAGGATATAAAGGATTAAAATTTTCAAAGTACCTTTTTCATATCCTTTTTTTACAAATCGATAACAAATCTATTTTACTTAAATTCTTGAGCCTTTCCTCTTTCATTTGATATACATATCGTTATATTCTAATGTGGTTAAGTATTTTTTATATTTTTTTTATTTTTTCCCCCTTCAAAATTTTGAAGTCCTTTTAACCCATTGCTGCCGGGTACCAGTTCCGCCCATACGATTTTGATAAAATTTCACACACGACCTAAAAGTTCAATTTCAGCTTTTTATCTCTGCACGTTGCTGAGATATTCATTAGGTATTTTGTACCCATTACGCAGCAATGGTAGCTTTTTTCCATACTTTCTGAAGTGATCAGCTAAACACGTGAACAAAAGTTGTATTTTTTACAGGTGAGTTAGGAGGCAGATCTTTGTGAAGTTCTAAGGTCACTACGTTTCGCCACATTTTCCACCTCCGGAAAATTCACGATTTTTGAAGTCTGGTAACTCTAGCTAGATGGCGTAATTTTAGGGTGACCTTCACTAGGTAGTTCCATCTTTACCTAATTATCACTATCAATGGTTTTGAGAGATCTCAAACATTGACGTTTTTGTGATTTTTTAAAAAAATCAATTTTCATGGGTAAAATTTAACCCATTAGGCAGCAATGGGTTAAAAGGACAAGGGATGTAGAAATAAAAAACTGAGTACGCAGATTTACTATATTTGGTCTCTAGTTTCACGCACATATGGATTTTTCCCGGTGTGAAAAATGCTGTCGCACGGTGTTATTCATTCATTTATTTGGTTGGCCATCTTTTGTCTCTCTCCGTTTGTCTATTGACGAGACAAACTCAACAGATTTGTTTTACTTTATGGCGACAGTTCCAGCAAAACAGACACACTTTGTGGTCAAATGAGAAAGTATCAAGCAAGAAGTTTAAAGAGTTGCGAGTGAATTGATCTGGTATTAGTACAACAACAATCAAGCGAGAACAGAACTTTTTCAAACTATAGGCACGTATGAAAAAATGTCAAAATGTCATTGTTGAACTTCTCATTCGAATCGTTTACACACTGAGTTGTAATTAAAAGCCAGGAACCACTGTTTTTATTTGCTGGATATATAATTCCTGTCCTGTTTAGTTTGTCTCTCTACAGTTTGAGCCATGCATTTAAAATTATCTTTGTTTGCAGTTAGTGGAATTTACTTTCGAATCCTTGACTTATTGAATTGTGATTAGAAGCAAGAAGTCACTGTTCCATTTGCGCTCAATTTCAATTACTTTAATCTTAACGTGCCGTCAATAGACATCAATAATAAAAATGTTAAAGCTAACCAATCAATTACTGACCTAATACCAACTTACTGCAACGTCGTCATATCGTCACATATGAATAATTACCCCTGTGCCCGAACTTAATTGTTGGTCGTGTACCGTCGTTTGCGCTGTCAACGAGACGAACTGTTGGCTTGTGCGTGAAGCGCGTAATTTTCATGTCAGCTATCAAAAGGAACAGCTGGACAATTGAGCTGTCATTCATCCTCCGTGCAAACACTTTGCAACTGACAGACAGGCAAGCGGCCAACTGCTCGAGAAGTTAGCGCTGACTGAAAATATGTTCTATTTTCTAATATTTACTCAATGCATTAGTGGCAAGTAAATACTTTTTGTAGTAAAGAAGAAAGTGGAAAATTGAATTAAAATTCAATGCAAAATAATTTGGCTGATTAAAATTTGCACCGCAAGCATTTGCATTTTCCAACAATTGAGCGAAATTTTTCACATAATCTACGTGAATGTGTGTTGTAATTTTTGTCTAACAAAGCAACACAAAAATAACGAAAAATTTGCTGTATTTTGTTGCATTGAAAATGTAAGCAATTTACACCACTCACACACACACACACACATACATACGAACACAGTGCAGCGCCGCAATGTTGCTAGCATTTATTGCCTTTTGGCAATAAATTCCAGCAATTTTCCATTTCGTCAAAGGCATTTGTCGATGCTTGAACTTTGGCCGCTTCAGGCCACGAGACGAAGCGAGCGTTGTGCAGTGAGCGACTGCGTGCAGTCACATCGAGCGAGAGATAAATACTTTTGCACAAATTCTTTTAAGGCTTATTTCGAAATTTATTCGAGGCAAATAGCACAAATAGCAACGTTGGTCGTAAATTTTATTGTTGTGTTTTCTGTTGTTGTTGGTGTTGGTCGCATAAATAAAAGTGTGTAATGCTCGCCGACAAGCAATGCTAATAATGTGTGCTCTAAATCCAAGTGGCTGCGGTAGTCAATGCCAACATTGCTCAACCAATCCGCTGCAGCCCCTCCCAGCCTCCAGCCCCGAGCTCATTGTGCTCTCAGCCTGCAATCAATTTGCGCAAATAAAATGCATTTCGTTCTACACTCACACACACACACGCACATTGACAGCAGCAATATGCCAACTGCTAACTATCAAATGTGATAACGGTACTGGCAATGGATGTGTTGGAGTTAGTGCTAACGTCATTAGTCGAAACGGGGCAGCCGATCCGCATTGAGCTGAGCCTCGTCTGGTGTGCTGCACTGAACCACACAAATAAAATAACATTCGACACATCGGTCTTTGGTGTTGCCTTCTCATTAGGTGCGCCTTGGAGATGTTAAACAGATGCAAAAAATAAGTACCTACCAGTGTTTCAGAGGGTTGCGCAGTTTTTCGATCCATAGAAAAAATTCAAAAAATTTATAGTCTCCGAATCTAACAATTTTGATGTCATTTGAAAGGTAAATGTCTTAACTAAGAAAACGAAAAAAAAATCTGTGCGAAAAATTAATTAGGGTGTGAGCAAGAGCAGCTCAAAGTCCGAATTTAAAAAAAATAAATTTAAACACATGTTTTCTTTTAGTCTATTGAGTAAAAAAACCAGGGACTTAACTATTATACGTTTTTTAAGAAAATAATTGCAATGTAACTATTACAATGCAACATAAATTTTATTTGTTATAATTATTATTTCCGACAATTAATTTTTACATTGCGTAATAACTGTTATGAGAAAAAAGTATTTTTTTCGTTGTCGATAATTTTCATTTTGGGATTTTCTTTGTTTACGTTGCTTCATAACTTTTATATATGACTTTTTTTATTTTCGTTACTGATAACTATTATTTTGAGAAAATTTTTTTTACGTTACTTCATAACTTTTATTTAGGATGTTTTGTTATTTTCGTTGTCGATAACTATTATTTGAAAGAAAATTTTTTTTACGTTGCTTCATTACTTTTATGAAAGAATTTTTGTGTTTTACGTTGCCTTACCAAATTTTGAGTATGAATTGATTTTTAATTGTTTAGTTGTTGGTGGAAATTAGGCTTCTGCAGTTAATTTGCGTTTGTAAATTTAAAACAATTAAAAATTAATTCATTTCCAAAATGTGGTAATTCAACGTAAACAATTTTTTTTTCAAAATAATAGTTATCGGCAATGTAAAGGAAAAAAAATCATGAAATAAAAGTTATGAAGCAACGTAAAAAAAAAAATTTCTCAAAATAATAGTTATCGGTAACGTAAATTAAAAAAGTCATACATAAAAGTTATGAACCAATGTAAAAAACAAAAATTTTAAAATAATAATTATCGACAACGAAAAATATATGTGTTATTATGTGAGAGTTGTTATGCAACTCAAAAATATTTATTACATGATAATAGTTATAGACGATATAAAAAATTTCTTATTGGGAATGATTATTATAAGTCAATAATTATAGAAATTTCTTAAATTAGGGCAATTTTTTTATTCCCAAAAATATGGATAATAATTATTTTAGGTCTCTCAAAAAACCTCGTCAAAATTCATGGTTAGCAAGAAGTTGTTGAAACTTTCAATGTTGATTAAGAATTCATGTGAGCATTTGTGCTTTCAATGTTTTCTCAAAATTTGCCAAGCTGAGGCTTCTACTTCACTTTTAATTTAAAATATTTTTAAAAATTATAAACCTGAAAATTGGCAAAATTTAGAGGAAAATATCTAAAAAATATGTGAAAGTATGTTCCTGGATTTTTGCATTCTTCCTTTGTCGAAAAATGCAATCACATCCACCGATATCTTCCTATTTCAGAAAATAATTCAATTTGAAAAGTACTCTAAACACCTATTTTTCGACAAAATATATTTTATTTACACCTGAAAGTATGCAATCAGCACGGAAAATGGAAAAAATTGCACAAGTGCAAAACATACATCAATTATTATTATTTTTATTGCAAAACTAAAGCGTCTTAAAACAATTTCTGCTACTCGTTACCAAAAATTACGAACTACAAAAGTTTTGGAAAAACAAAATTGAGATATTAATTCAGCAGAGCATGGTTAACTAGCTTACCAAAATTCACTAAGTATAGACCACTCCTTCTAATTTTGTCCCGGAGTTGTATGGAGTCGAACCATTGTGGGTTGTGGTAAACTTTTTATGCTTAGAATTGTTCTGTCGAGGTTCAAGTTTTTAAACATAATTGACATACAAATCAGTAATAGATGACTTTTGTATGAGAGTAGTCTAAAAAGTTTCCAACCTTCACATAAAGATGGCAGCATTCGTCATCAAAAAAGTTAGGGGAACTGCTTCTGCTTCTGCTTCTTTTGAAAGGTACTCACCAAAAATTGCAGTCTTCTGAAACTATATTAAAATTTCTAATTAAAAAAAAAAACGATTTCCTCCGATAGAACACACTTCAAAACAATTTGATCTCATAGCAATTTTTTCTAATGGAATCCCACTTAGCTTGTCTTTTGCTGAAACTAAAATTTCGAATTCAAAAGAAACTATTACCTTCGATTGAACCGAACGATTGATTGATTGAACTCAGAATAAATTTGTGTATGTCTATTTCAACGATTCCGGTTACTTTTTTCGCAGCACATACTTTTCCATACCGACTACGCTCTGGTCAGTGTAAATTCCCCTTCTGAAACATACACACCCTGGCCACCCTATCTCTGGTATGCATAATGAAAAAACTGCCTGCCACTGCATGTTGCATGCTACTAAAATACACAAACAATGCTCAACTGTTTGTTTGTTGCCAATAATCCAGTGCTGATGTGCTGATTTGCTGCCGTATGCTGCCAGCTTGTTACAGGTTGCTAATGAAATCTTAACAGCAAAAGAAATGTTGATTTTCAATTTGTGTGTGTGTGTGTGTGGCACAAGGTTGGATAACCAAAGCGTGCAGCATAACCGGTGCTGTGTTGCTGTAATTATTGAATGGGCGGCGCAGCAATGCACAAACGGTCAAGAATGCAGAAAGGTAGCAAAAATTACAAACCGATTTATTGCACTTAAAATGGATTGTTATCATTCAATTTTGTTCAGAAAAAATCACAAAGATGTTTGTGTATAATTTCAAACATTGTTCTGGTTTACTAAACGGACCCATGAGAATTGGGCTTTTAGCAAAAGAGTGAAGCAATAATGGGTTGTAATGCATTTTTTAGTTGTTCAGTAATGAATGTTAAAGTTCAAATGCGATTATCTGAGAATTAAAACCAAGAATGCAATGGTTCAACACTTCAATGCCAAAGGGAGCCAAAATGACTTCATTGTGGTTTTTTTTAATTACACTGCACAACAAAATCAAATTTTTTTTTAAATAACAAGGTTCTGACAACGGATTTTGGTAGAGGGGATCAAAAAAAAATATACGTGTATCGGCGTTTTGAAAGTTTACATCTGAATTTTTTTTAGGGGGTCAAAGTTTTCCCCCTTTTGCACATTCTTAACACTTAACAAAATTGTTGACCACACCAAGTTTTATATGTAATGGTTGTAAAAGAATTTTTTTTGTTGGCACAAGCGATGGATGAACAATATTATGCTCGCCTAATATCCCTTCAGCTCCCATTGTTTTTTCGAATATTGCTTTCCCTTCCATCTGCTATTCCACGTGCAAGTTTTGTAGGACATATTAGTACCAATTTTGAATAAGTAGGGGACAGTGGGGAGTTTTGAAGCATGGGGAGTTGCGAAGCACGGCCATAGATGTCGCTTAGTAGTGGTTTTGATAGCTCTTACCTACTGTCAACATTTTTTAACCTAAAATCTCAGTTTTGTACTAGCACTCGTCTCGATAGCACACTTTTTTTGTATCTATCCAGACAGTGTGTTGAACATTTTGTTCGAAAAGTTTTTTTGAGCATTCGTGTTAGTGGAATTTTCGCAAAATTTTCAAGCGAATCGAAAAGGTGAGTACAAACAAAATAATGAACAATGATTAGGCTTTTAACGTTCAAAAGGATTTATGCTAAAAACATTCGATGTGTTACTGACGCGGTGGCATTTTTAAAATAGTAGCGAATGGGGAGAATTGAAGCACATCTAGTGGGGAGATGTGAAGCACGTCAAATATTACAGATGTCAACCTGAAATCTATTTTACATGCGTATGCGCATTATTTGTAAAAAAATTCGAATGTTTAGTACAATTCCAAGGATTTTTTTTCAACGAATTGCGTTATTTATATTTCTCGTATTGTTTTTCGCAACATTTTTGCGTATCTTCATTTCTCGTATTGTTTTTTGCATCGCGTTTTCGAACGATTTTTTGTGTTTTTTCAGTCAATATGTCCCGTTATAAGTATAGTGCGAAAAAGAAGCCAGCGATTGATGTTGATGCCATGGTGGCTGCCATCAAAGAGGTGATGATTGACAAGAAATCGCAACGCTCCGTTGCCAAAGCGTACAACATCAATGATACCAAACTGCATCGCTACATTTTCGAGCTGAAAAGTAAAAACATAGATCCCACAAACGTCACGAATGAACAATTGGCCGATTTTGTAACCAAAATATCTAGCGTGACTCGTGGAAGAACGGTCCATTTGAAGTGTGCTCGTATATTGGCCGACGGTTATACTTGCGTTCATTGCGAATCGGAATGATTGAGTAACTTGCCATTTTTCACATTTTTTAAACAAAAGTTTAATTTTTGTTCCATTTTCTCAACTCTAATACATAAGAAACCTAATTATTTGTCATTTTCTCCGATCCCAATAAAGATTTTTCACCAAAAAATGTAATTTTCTGCGATTTTTAGTCGTGCTTCAAAACTCCCCACGATTTCAGAATACTCCGAAAACCAGTTTTTTGGGCCAACAGACAAAAATTGTCGATTATTTTTGATTTTATGCATATCCATCAACTAGGAAGTGTATTTTAAGACGCTCTAGAGATTCTGTTTGAGAGAACGTGAAAAAAAGTATTTTTGTGGTAGTTTTAACCCCCAAAAAAAGCATGCTTCAAAACTCCCCACTCTCCCCTACAAAATAAACACTAAAACACATTTTCATTTTGTGATCTGAGCTTTGGTGTATTCAGAGACCTATAGTAGAATTTTATGGCGAATATTTTCGTGGTACATTTTTTCCTTAAAAAGTCCTGTCTTACAGGACATTTTTGGCATTTTAGAAAAAAAGGGTCAAATTGACCCATAGATATAGTAGCTACAGGGTTAAAATGTTCCACAAAAATATTCTTCGTAGTATTTTACATCAAATTGCTGAACCCATCATATACCTAAAATGTAAGGTTACATGGTTTTCGTATGCCGATTCACCATAAGAATGTGCAAAAGAGGGAAAACTTTGATTCCCCCCTAAAAAAAAATTCAAATGCAAACATTCAAAACGCCTATACACGTATATTTTTTTTTGGTCCCCTCTACCAGAATCCGTTGTCAGAACCTTGTTATTTTGTTTGTGTTGTGCAGTGTTATTTTATGGCATTGCGCTCTGAATTAAAATTATCACTGACTTTGACAATTTTTTAAAATTATTATTTTTTTTAATTTCATTTTTTTTATTTTATTTGTTTTTATTTTTGAAATTGAAAATTATCACTGACTTTGACAATTTTTTAAAATTATTATTTTTTTTATTTAATTTTTTTAATATTATTTGTTTTTATTTTTTAAATTATTCAAAAATTAAAATAAATTAAAAGTATTTATTTAAAAATTAAAGTACTTCAATTTTTAATTTTAAAAGACCTCTATTTTTACCAATAAAAAAAGGTTGGATTTGTTAGACATTCTGGTATTAAACGTTAATCAATCATTTAGAAACAAAGAGCAATTACATTCTCCTTCTGTCTCAAAGCACAGCACTCGAAATTAGTTTTTTAATTGAAAATATGTTTAACTGCAATGTAAACTTTTCACTTCACTAACTTCAATAATTCCCACCTGTCACCTAAAGTTGCTTTACACTAATCTTTACAGTATTTCGACAGCACCTCCCCAAGCATAGAAATAAGCTTACATTTTTCACCCAACAAAAAAAAAAAAAAAAAATTAACAAAGTTGACCTTGCAATGTCTACAACGAGCTTAAGTCGCACGCATTAAGCGTGGCACAATGTCGATTCGCTTGGCATGTCCGAAATTGCACAGATCCAAAGTAAATAAAACCCAATAAAAACTCGCAGCGAAGAGCAAATATCACCGCTCGCGCAGACATTTCGCGAGAATTTCGCGTTAAAAACGTATATTGCGAAAAATAAACGCAACCAAAGCAACAACAACAACAACATCAACAAGATGAACGCATGAAACATTCCGCAACGCTGCATGAGCAGCTTAAATGCATTTAGACACATTCGCAATTGCGTTGGTGCGCGTCGCCTCGACCGCCCACGCTGTCAGCCCAGCGCAGCGGCAAAAAATTGGCAAGAATGCCAAACGAACAACAACAACAAAAAAACCAAAATGAAAAACCGTGAAAAAAGTGCGGCTGTAGTCAGAAATGCGAAAAGCTGCTTAAGCCCCAAATGCATTGCCGATGCCATTGACAGCGCCGTCGCACACACACACACACACACACGCATCAAAATGTTGTACATCGTCTGCGCGGCGCAGCATTCACAATTGGCCACATATCTCGGCGGCAGCGAGCGCAAACACAACAACGCCAACAGTAAGCAACATGCACGCATTGATGCATTGCTGCATACTTCTGGGCGCGCTGCCTCATTCAATCGCCTCTGCCCTCAATGCCTCTCTCGCTCCCTCTTTCTTTGACACACTCTTTGGTTTTCTTCGGTTTTGCTTTTCGTTGCAAAAATTCTTAAAAATTGTTTGCGTGCGTTGTTGACTGGTTGTTAGCTTCTAACGCAATTCTGTTTTTTTTTCTGTTCGTGTTTGCAACTTTCCAAAAATTTTTTCCGCATAAATTCTTTCGAATGGCTGGGACAAGTTGCTTTAATTTGACAGCGTTCCGACTGCCGCGTGCGCGAATATTTTCTGCTGCGTGCATTTCTCTCTCTCTCCACTTTTTTGCACTTTTTATTGTTGTTGTGTCGCTTCGTGGCTGCATTTGGCATTTTGGGATTTGCTAACCTGACAGCTGCGGTGAAATTGCATCTGTCAATTGCATTTAATTCGCTGCTACTTAAAATGTTTGAGGCGCTTCTGACCTTTGCTTTGGGTTTTCTCGAATATTCCCCCAACAGTCGAAAATATTTGGTGGGATTAAAAAATACGCCAAAGCGTTGGAAAAATGTTGCACGAAATTTTTGAAGGACAGCAAAGTGTTGTGTACTGATGTTTGATGTAAGCTTAGGTGAGGCAAAAAGATGGCAATTTTAGGACTTTTTCGCATGCCATGTGAAGCTTGGAATTGAAAAATTGTCAATTAAAAGTGGCAGAAAATTTGGGTAAAATTACACAAACAGTTACACAGACGTCTTTAAAATAATGCAGAGACTTGAAGCAGAAGTTTGAAAGGAGACAGCAGTTGTTCTCGCCAATACTTGGGTTTACCTGCCAGATGGGAAAATATTCGACCATCAGATGTCTCTGCAAGCGATCATTAAAGGTCTGAATGGCAATCTGCGAAAAAAGATGAAAGCAAGTTGGAATAATTTAGCTACCTGCACAACCACTAAAATAATGTTCGGCCACTTCAATGAAACACTTACGAGATTCGTTCTCTCGCTGTGAAGCAACTGCAGAGCCAGCGTAGGCTTGGAATGGAATGGATATGAGTTGAGCCGAGAAAGTTAACCCTAGAGGGTCCAATTTCTTAATCACTCAGGCTAGATAGCTGAATTGATTCATTTTCTGCTGCTACTCCAAAAAAGTGGCGTTACTCTCTGAAGCTGAAGCTTTTGAACCAGTCTTGTAAGGACGTTGCATCTGCCATGCTAGAAGGTCGATTGGCCGCTTGCCGGCAATGTCACAGATAACGTCTCGTGACACATTACGGAATTTCCTTGCGGACATTCCTAGCTCGAGTTTTATCCCTTCTAGCTTGTCATCGACAAGATTTGCTGTGTCATTGCAGTTTGTCTGTAGCGCATTTATTGTCAACTGCCATCATTGCAATGTTGGTCGGATATCAAATCAGATGTCAGTTGAGAGTTTCAATCGCAGATTCAATCATGCATTGCGTTTCATAAGTTTTGCAATAGCACGAAACCCGTAAAGCCGTATTGTTGAACACCGTTGTCCTTGTTGCTCTCGGTGGGGGGAATAGTTCACAAAAATGCAGGTACAAGGAAATGCTTGAATGTGTTCAATATTCGTACCCAGTTAATTGAGTTGAAGGCGTTATTGATGTTCAGCAGTAAACATGCGTCGCACAGTGTCGCGAGTCCATAGTAGCGAGGGACAAAAATAGAAGGAATAGTCGTACGATAATAAAATTTTGTACATATAATTTTGATATAAAGACAAGTTAATACGCCAAAAACGACTTCAATCGCCCGACGGACACACTCACCTCCCATACAAACCAAATACTAAGTTGACAGTATCTCGGAAACTATAAAAGATATATTGATGAAATTTGGTACAGCAACTCATATCATCAATATAAAGATATATGCCAGTGGTTTCGATCAATCTACAAATACGTTTGTAATAAAAAAAGGAAATATTAAAAAACTACAAATATCTGTGCATACTTATAAGTAAGTAAGTAATTTGAAACCCAAATAAAAAATAATAATACCTTTTATTAAATTCAGTAAAGCATATATTTTCATTAAAAATTACAATTTGTTAATCTGTACTACTAGGACAATCGGGTTCCTCTCTTCAATTTCCTCAGATATTATATATTGCAGTATATCAGAGTTTCGGTTTTCATGTTTAACTTAAATTTTCCAATTAACTGCTATAATTGGTTCTGAAAACAGTAACAAGTTTTGCTTCTTTTCGAAAGTTGCCTTAATTCGATGGCAAGCCACCCAGTATTACCGAAGCCTTCCATCGAATCTACCTTTTTTTTGTAATTTTTCAAAATTAAGTGGTGTTTGCATATTATTACAAACAAAAATTTAGAACTCAAGCGAAGCGCAGCAGTGGTCGCTATGTTTTCCTGCCAACTATGCTGCAAAAAGGACCCCATTTTTGACTGTATACGTCACTGAAAATGTTGAATTTCTTAAAAACGTGCAAGTTTGTGCAGCTAAAGTCCATGGTTTCTATTAATACATACTTTCAGCTATATCACACTGTAAAATCTCAAAGTAGTAAAAAGTAGTTTTTTTTTTAAAAAAGCTTACCTAAAGTTTGATGACACTGCATTTTTATTCCTACGAATTGACGTTTCTTCAAGTACCAGTACAAGGAATATGGAAAGCAAAATAAAAGAGTTTCCCTCTTCCCCAGAGTTGCAAAAATAGTATATTTATAGAATATATTTACTTAACATAAGGTTCCATGGGAAATTTTTCAATAAGAGGCCTCGAACTTACATTCAACAAATTGCAATAATTTCTACCCAAGTCACCAACCTTCACAAACTGCAAGTTTGGTGGCCTGCCATCGGTATATAAATTGATATTTTTAAAATCCGTTTTCACATTTTATTAAATTGAGCTATTTACTTCAGTACTACAGACTTATTTTTCTACATATACGACATTAATTTTTTTGATTTTTGTCCCTACTCGCGACACTGTGCGTCGTACTAATTTGTTATCTTTCGTATAGCCTCATCATCAGCAATACTTTTATTGCTGCCACAGAACATATTATAAGAATTTAATTATAAATACATAACAAATGAATACATTCCATTCTAAATACAAAATGCGACTAAAGAATGTTACATAAAAAGAGTAAGAAAGTAAGAGTAAAAAAAACTGCACAATTCCAACTGGAGTAGAATAAGACTATCCTATGTGTGTGTGTGTGAAGGCTCATCATCAGCAACACTTTAATTGGCTGCCACAAAACACAGCAATCAGAAATGTTATTAATTCAATCAACATTTCCCCTTCAGCAAATATTTTGTACTAAACATTAAACTCCAACCATAACAAATGTCTTCGTTGCTTCTTCTGTGTGTTGGTGCTAAACGTGGCCATATGAAAAAATAATTGCGGTTAATTTACTAATAAAAACAAATAAATCAATTAATGTCAAAGCAACAGCAGCTGGCCAATAGATAAATATATGATGCCGCAAAAAACACAAAACAAAATAGCAACAACAACAACGGCCACAATGTATGAACTCTCATGAATGAGAATGTGCGTCACGTCAGCGACCTTTTCGACAAACGCTGCCAAACATAATTAATTACAAACATAAACACAATCATACAACAAGCACAACAGCAGCAAGAATAAAAACAAAGACAAGAACAACAACATTGACAACCACACTGACTAAGAAGAGCAATCGCAGCATATAGCAGCAACAAAAGTACAATAACACCGAACAGTTGCCACGTGAAATTGATAAAAACAAAAATATAAAATAAAAAACAAATAACTAAAAATAACGTAAACAAACGAAAAATAAAACCAAAAGAAAAGGAAAAATACAAAATTCGGTGGCGTACAAGTGCAATGCAAAAACAATAACAAGAACAACAAATAAACAACATCCAATCAATTATACGCTCAATTAACTGCCACGAAAGTCATTGACTGTTGAACGGGCGCTGCGAACTGGAGGGGGTGGGGGGACGGTGTCATTGTAGCATACCTCAAGGAGCCTAGACAACGGGCCGTTCGGTTGGTCGGTCGGTTAGCAGACAAGCGAGCAAAGTTGTCAGTTGCTTTTAAGCAGGACAGCACCAACTTGCTGCCAGTTTGTTGAAATGTTTGTTGTTGTTGTTGTTGTCATTGTTGTTTTTACTTTATTGTAGGCAGCCGGCATTCACTTAGCCCAACACACGAACCACGTATTTATGTCGTTAGAGAAATTTCGGTGGTAAGGACGTGCACGTTCCACGCAGTCAAACAAGAACTGACGTAAGTGGCAACAAAGTTTTTAGGCGTACTTTTTATTATTTCTATGATGCTGTCTTGGGTAATTTTATATGTACTGAAATTGTTCGTTTCTTAATTGGAAGCACGTTGTTTAAGTAAAGTTCCACTTTTTTTGGTATAAACACAAATTTTAATTACTGTCAAAAAGTAAAATGAGTTAATTTGATTTTTTCTTCGGAAAAGATTTCTTGATGATGATTTCTTAGTTGTCAACATTCTCAAAACAATTACCTTTTGAAAGCTAAGATAACGAGTCTCAGTGTATATGAAGAACAAGATTGGGTTGTAATATTGAACAATAGAAAACAATAAATTTCGGCTAACTGATTCATTCGAAAGCGTCTAAGCAAGTAAAGTTGAAAAGTCTACAATATTATTTATTTTATTATTTATTTTAAACGAGCTCAATCTCACATTTTTCGTTGCATTTAATTAAACAATTTAACATTGAACCTTCAAATTACAGAATCTTATACTTACACACGGCCAACGCTGCGTATACGTGTTATTCAGTTTGGGCATTCATTGTGTATGGGAATTTTGTTGTAACAGAATCTTATTACACACATATTTTGTCTTCAACTTGTCAAATCACACTTTTTCATTGTATTTAATGGAAAATTTAAGCGTCGATTACCCGACACCCACACACGGCCAACGGTGCGTATACGTGTTATTCGTGTAATCATAACTTCTGCAGTTTATTCATTGTGGAATTTGTTTATATTTACATTTATATACATTTGTGCAGTATGTGTGTACGTTGTATTGCATACCGCGTGCACGAAGTTTTGTTAGGCATGTCAGAATTTTGACAGCGAAGCATGTTGAACAAATTACAGCTGTCAATGTGTTGATTTTGTGGTGATTGCCTTTGGCCGTTTCCTGCATTGTTGTTCGCTTTCCGTTAGCCTGATTATATGTGTCTAGTATAAGGATTCTCTGCCTTTGACAGCGTGGTCTCGCACGTGCAGAATAAAGTTTTAAATTACTACAACTAATAGTAGAGAGAAAGGTGATTAACTATTCTTATTTTATTTATTATTAATATTTGTACAATAATAAATTGTTATAAAAAAAAATTTGAGCGCCAGCATCAATGACTTTCGACTGCTTTTATTCATATTATTCAATCAAAAATTAGCAATTAAAAAAAAATATAGAAGGTAAATAAAATTTTCAAACATTTAAAGTTGAAAATTGCCATCATTCCAAAACATATCATTCGCCATAGAGAACAAGAAGCGGTAATCAGTTGGTGCAAGTTAACAATTAATTTTTTATTTAAGTTTATTGATTACGGGTTAAATATGGAAACTTAAAAACCATAAAATAATAATTTAAATTAGAAAATTTTTAAATAAAAATATGAAATTAATAAATTCAAAAAATTGTATATTAAGATTTACAAATTTAGCGTAAAAAATTAATATCTATAAAAGTAAAAAAATTATTAAAATTAAAAACTTTAAATTAAGCATTCCAAATTTAACATTTTAATATTACACTACTCGACACGAAAAATGCTCCTTAAAATAAAAGTATTTTTTAGACTAATCTTCGGCTGCTGAACACGATACTGAAAATCAAAAAATTTTCTTAAGAAGCGTTTTCGAAAAATTTTCGAAAAACACGTTTTTGCCCTCTTATTTCCGTTATGAAATAAGAATGGTTGGTTTATCTCGTAAACCAACCATTCGACTAACACAAGGACCAAAATATGTCAGTCTGTAGATTCATACATTTAAATTTTTTTCTATCTCAAAGTTCTGAAAGTTACAAATAGAAAATTTAGTTAAAAGGAGACAATTTTCCTCTTTCATTTTATACCCATTTCTTCATCATTGCACAATCGCAAATATTTAAAAAAATATTTGAAATGTGTATATCCCTAAAATTTTAAAGTCCTTTAAAAAGGTTTTTAGGTCAGAAAATCAAAAACTGACTATGCCAGGATATTATAAATGACCTCTAGTTTCACGTCTATATCAACATTTGGATGGGTCTCGGAAAAATAAAACAAATTGTTTCGCACAGTGTAATAAATGAAAAGTTGGTGTTTTTACTCCGTGCATCATAACTTTGTCATTTTTCTTTCAATTCTATTGATGTTAGGCTTAATATTTGCTCAAATAATATATCTTTCATCTTAGATTTTAAAACCAGAGGAGATCATTTATTTTATCTATAAAAAAACGATTCGAAAATGTATAATTTTTGAAAATGGTCGAAAAGTTCACTTTGTTACAACTTTCATCGTCAGCAACTTCTCCAAATCTCATCTGATTTGGACAATATATATAACGTTGGAAAGGTTAGTTAATTACCTTCTGATTGACGGGCCACTTGTGTTAGTCGGATGGTTGGTTTACGAGATATGTGCTCATAACTGAAATAAGAGGGGAAAAACGTGTTTTTCGAAGGTTTTTCGAAAACGCTTCTTAAGCAAATTTTTTGATTTTCAGTTTCGTGTTCAGCAGCCGAAGATTAGTCTAAAAAATACATTTGTTTTTAGGAGCACGCGATGAACCCATTTTTTGTCGAGTAGTGTTATAGATATTAATTTAATAAAATTAAAAAACTTTAAACTAAGTATTAAAAATTTAGCCTAAAAAATTAATACATATCTATAAAATTAATAAAACTAAAAAAACTTTAAGCTAAGCATCAAAAATTTAACGTTGAAATTTAATTTTTATAAACTTATTATTAATAAAAAAAAATTATGAAAATTATGAAAAATATTAATATTAAATTTAATATATTACAAAAATAAATAAATATATTAAAATATATTAAATAAAAAAATATTTAAAAAATATTTTTAAAGTACATGCTTAAAATATAAATTAAATCTATAAACTATTTTGGCAAAATAGATAATTTTCCCTTCTTCGAACCTTTAAATTGACTGAATGAATTTACTGGAAATTTTTGCATATAAATAAAAAATAACACACACGTTTTCGCTGCTCGTGCGTGCTGTGCGCTAAAATTGCCAAATGCCAATTGAACAAAACATAATAATAAAACAGAAAAAAGAATAGCGAAGAAGAAGAGAGAGAGAGAAGAAGAAATTGTAGTCATTTCATTCACAAGCATACAAAAAAATAAAACAAAAATATACGCAGACACATGTGCTGCATGTAAATAATTTTGTGTGTTCGTTTGAGAAGATTTTGTGGTATAAAATATAAATAAAAAACCCAAAAATAGCCCAGAAAATAAGTTGAAATTACCAACACTGAAACAAAGGCGACCATTAAAAAAGAAATACACACTAACTTTGTTCTGCATACTTATCAGTTGACGGGCGGCACAGTAGGAAATTTAAAGGTCTACAAGTAGAAAATAATTTAAAAGGATTTTTTGAACTATGGTCCCAACATTCTTAGCGATTTTATTGGCAAAATGTGTTAAACATAAATCGTATTCTTTTAATTGAAAGAATTCCAACGTGAAGTTCATTACAGCCACTAATGCAGCTTTTTCCTGTTGGGTATTATAAGCGCCAGTGTATTAGTGTGTGTGTGTGTTTGTGTGCACATACATAAAATGAGCTTCACTTGGCAATCGCTTGGAATGCACTCCTTATGAATGCATTGTCTGTGTAAGAGTGAGTGTGTGTGTGTGTGTGTGCGTGGGCATATTTATCGCCACTTGCAGCGCGCCACATAAACGGAATATGTTGAGCGCTGAAGCCGCCGCTGCTTGGGCCAAGTAGCCGGCAGCAGTGCAAGTGGTCGTGGGTTGTGTTCGGGTGGCGGCAAATAGTGGCAGACACTTTGTCGAACTAATAAATTCATTCAAATTGATATAAGAAAATTGCATCTGAAAGTTTTATGAGGCAATAAAACAGCAGCGAATGAATTCCAGCAACAAGCAACAATAACAACAACAACAATACAACGCAGCAGCAGCAGCAGCAATTGCTGTCGATGAGGTACAACGGCAACAGCATGAACAGCAACAACAGACGACGAGTGTGTCGAGTGCGCTGTGCGTGGGCGGGTTGAGGGCGTGAAAGAGGTGCGACAAGCAACACGAGTGTGCGGGCTGACTGCGTGCACGACTGCGCATGCAAAAGCGTCGATGCAAGCTGGCGGCATGAAGGACGCATCCGTGTATGTGTGTGTGTGTGCTGGCAGCAGCCACGCTCTCAAAGGTAGTTGTTCGCCTGAGTTGTTGCACGCACCTTCGGAAAATGCAAAACGCAAATACAACGCGAATGAATGAATGAAATGACGGAAATATTGGAAGATGGTGAAGCCGGAGAATGCGTCGGATTGGGGGAGACATAGTGGAAGTGTGATGCTGGAATTGGGAGTGTCGGAATTATGAGCTGTATGTGCTCATTCATAGTAAGTGAAAAAGTGCAGTATTTGTTGTTGCTATTGCAGTTGTTTCTTACTATTTAAGTGTTGTTATGAAGATCTTGCTTTTAGTGTTAGTGTGTTGTTGTTAAATTTTTACAGATTGTTTCATTTTGGCTATTGTAGTTATTACTATTACTTG
Organism: Melieria crassipennis; assembly: GCA_963668005.1. Classification (NCBI taxonomy): domain Eukaryota; kingdom Metazoa; phylum Arthropoda; class Insecta; order Diptera; family Ulidiidae; genus Melieria; species Melieria crassipennis. The sequence continues at coordinate 127,193,501 of OY764961.1, forward strand.
ACGTTGTCTCGTTAATGTTTTTGTTGTTATATTATTGTAAATAATTTGTTTTTTAGTCGTTGTCAGGTAGCGGATATCACTAACAAGGGCCTCACTTTGTTGCCTTGGTCTAGGCCTAGGCCTCTAGATCTCAGATGGTTTCAGGCTGAGTCACTGTTTTGGTCTGAGTCCTGGTTCCGAGTTTGGTTTTGGTCGTATCTCGGATTCAGCCTTGATCTCAGTTTCAGTATCGATCTCATTCTCGGAGAAATTCTCAGTTTCAGGTACAGTTTCAGTCTCAGTCTCGTTGTTAATATTAGTCTCAGTTTCGTTTTCCATCCATTTTCAGTCAAAGTCTTCTTCTCAATCTTAGTCTAAGCCTCAACGACAGCTTCAGTCTCAACAACAGTCTAAGTAATAGTCTCAGTCTCATTCTCGGTCTCAGTGATCCCGCTATCCGTCATAGGCTCAATCTAGTTCTCAGTCTCGGTGTCAGTCTCAGTCTCAACCACAGTCTCAGTCATAGAGTCAGACTCGTTCAGCTTGTCTCAGCCTTAGTCTCAGCTACAATTTCAGTCTTAGCCAGAATCTCAACCACAGCCTCAGTCTCAATAAAAGTCTCTGTCTCTGCCGAAGTCTCAGTCTCTTTCTCAGTCACAGTTTCAGTCTTAGTCTCAGTCACAGTTTCACTCTTAGTCTCAGCCACAGTCTCAGTCACAGTTTCAGTCTTAGTCTCAGCCACAGTCACAGTTACAGTTTCAGTCACAGTTTCAGTCTTAGTCTCAGTCACAGTCACAGTCTCAGTCACAGTTTCAGTCTTAGTCTCAGCCACAGTCTCAGTCACAGTTTCAGTCTTAGTCTCAGCCACAGTCTCAGTCACAGCTTCAGTCTTAGTCTCAGCCACAGTCTCAGTCACAGTCTCAGTCACAGTTTCAGTCTTAGTCTCAGCCACAGTCTCAGTCACAGCTTCAGTCTTAGTCTCAGCCACAGTCCCAGCCACAGTCTCAGTCACAGTTTCAGTCTTAGTCTCAGTCACAGTCACAGTCTCAGTCACAGTTTCAGTCTTAGTCTCAGCCACAGTCTCAGTCACAGTTTCAGTCTTAGTCTCAGCCATAGTCTCAGTCACAGCTTCAGTCTTAGTCTCAGCCACAGTCTCAGTCACAGTCTCAGTCACAGTTTCAGTCTAAGTCTCAGTCACAGTCTCAGTCACAGTTTCAGTCTTAGTCTCAGCCACAGTCTCAGTCACAGCTTCAGTCTTAGTCTCAGCCACACTCTCAGTCACAGTTTCAGTCTTAGTCTCAGACCGATCTCAGTCTCAGCTACAGTTTCAGTCTCAGCCACAGTCTCAGTCACAGTTTCAGTCTTAGTCTCAGCCACGGTCTCAGTCACAGTTTCAGTCTTAGTCTTAGACCGATCTCAGTCTCAGCTACAGTTTCAGTCTCAGCCACAGTCTCAGTAATAGTCTCAGTTTCATTCTCAGTCTCGATTTCAATCTCAGTCTCAGTATCAGCCTCAGTCTTAGTCTTAATCTCAGCCACAGAATCAATCACAGTCACAGTTTCCTTCTCGGTTTCAGTATCGATCTTGTTCTCAGCCACAGAATCAATCACAGTCACAGTTTCTGTCTCGGTTTCAGTATCAATCTTGTTCTCGCCCACAGTCTCAGTCTCAGCCACAGTTTTAGTCGCAGTCTCGTTTTCAATCTCAGTATCAATCTCAGTGTCACTTTAAGTCAGAATTCCATTGGTTTCAGTGTTGATCTCAGTCATGGCTTTCGTTTCCGTTACAGTCTTGTTCTTGTTTTTATGCTTTAATCCTACTCTTCGTCTCGATCTTAGCTTCACTTAAAGTCCCAGTCCAAGTCTTCGTCTCGGTTTTTAGTCTAACTCTAAATTTTCGTCTCACGCTCAAAGTTAGTTTTCTAATTCAGTCTGAAATCATAGTCTCGTTTTGGTTTCTATCTGATTTAAGCTTTAGCCTTATTGTTGTTTTCGGTCTGTTGTTGTTTTTGCTAATCAGTATTGAATTGTTTGGCGTCATTATTGTCCATTCTGATTGCATGAAATTTGTTGTTATCCTTCAACGGCGACCAGTTGTTGTCCCATTCGGTGTATAGTCATCACAGCAGTCTAGCGCCCGTATTTTCTCTCTTCTTCTTCTCATCCTCCTGCAGATGTTACGTGTATTGAGGCCTTGTTGGGCCAGTTGTCTGTTTGCCTTGTTTATCGGGTTTAGTGTGCTTGTTTCTATTGTTGTTGTTGTTGAAGGAGGTTTTTGTTTTTGCTGCACGGTACCCGTTTCCATTGTTGTTTGTTATGCTAATGCTGTTGATGATGCTCGAAATTTCGCCTATTTATCTCCCCACATACGCCCCGCTGTCCGCTACCGACTGCCAGCTGTCTTACGACGCAATTGCCGTCGCCGTTCGCCTGACTGCAATTCTGCTAGCGTATTTCTCTCGCTTCTCTGCGCACAATTTCGCGCTTCAATTTCGACTGACTTTTTTCGTCTCGCCCACCAATCGTTGCCGTACATTTCAACGACATTGAACACAATGACTAGAACAGCAGCAATGCATCGCACACCGACCAGACCAGCGCAACATTCTTTGCATGCATCGTGGCAAAATTTATTGTGTGTTGCTTGCTTCATCGAGAGTCCTGGGCATCGTTGCAATTGCTGCCGTTGCTGTTGTTGTTGCTGTTGCTTGTGTTTGTTTACACCGTGCGGCGGCCATACGAAACGCGTTTGCTTGTTTGTGTGCTGTGCTGCATAACGTGTTGCATACTACAAAAGTCAAAACTTTGGTGGCGAGCGCGAATGATTGTACTGTCTGCGGCTCGCTGTAAATTAGAAAAGCGTTGCCACACAATGCTGAATATAATTGGTGGCATTCACGATACAATGGCAATGGCGTTGGTTGAAGAAAGTAGAATCGCATAGATTAGAGCAAAATAGAATAAATGACATAAATAGCATAAATTTACCACTGTTCGTATAAATATTGGTATCACATAAAGTTAGCAGATGTTATTAACTTTGACCCAACTCATAGTTGCATTCAGGTCTGGCAGAAAACTGACTCAAAAGTTGTTAAGGTATCATGGCACGTTAGAAATGGGAATTTTTCATGGTTTACAAATTTATTTATTTTTCAGCTCCTTTATTATCAATCTTTTTGAATATTTTTTTACAATATGCTGAAGATTTCAGGAACAGAAAAAAACAGCATATTGTCTCTGATATAGGTGGAGCTGAAGTCACGTAGAAAAAAAAACACATCCTCCATTGCGGACACTTAATCTACGGATTGGCTAATCTGAAACAAAAAAACAACAAAAACAGGAATTCACCAGAAAAATAAAAAAAAACACTAAAAATAAAAGGATAGGAGCTTCTTGAAAAAAAGTGTCAAAAATTTCCTGCGTTTTTCACCTTTTTTTCCCAGAAAAAGTACTTTAAATTAAAATTTTTTCTTCAATATTGTGGTGGATTCTTGTAAAAAATAAGTTAATAAAAAGAACTACAAATATTTTTTTCAAATCGGTCGAGCCGATTTTTGTGTTCCTTAAACCTTCAATATATTGTAAAAAATTTTTCAAAAATATTGATAATAAAGGAGCTGAAAAATAAATAATTTTGTGAATCATTAAAAATTCCCCTATCTAACGTGCCATGATACCTTAAAGAATAAAAGTTTAATATATGTCCGGGCAGTTATTACACGTCGTGAACACCGTCTCTCGTCTCTCTGTGCGCTTCCCATAGCCAAAATTCTTCCTTCTTATTCATTTTTTTCTGTTGACAATGCAAGTAGTTTTATTAGATTTTTGGTTTGTAAGTTGGTTAGATGTTAGTATTTTAGTTAGTAAATTTTGTTCATTTGGCTTTTCAAACCCACATTTATTGCTGAACAATGGAACTGAGTTTGAATAGGCCTAAGTGTTTTCGCAAAAGTCCAAGAAAATTTGCAAGTCCAAAAGTTCAAAGACTCGAAAGAGAAAGTTCCAAAAGTCCAAGAGTCCAAGAAAAATTATAATTCTGAATAATTGTATTTAATCCTTAATTGACTGATTGAATAATAGTGCACTGGGATATTGAAGCGCAATCAACTAATTTTCTCCTAGGGGCTGGTTTAGGCTAGGTGGTCTAACTGGCTGGTCTTACGAGGGTGGTCCGATAAGTACTTAGCCTACAAAAGAAAAACGAAAATTTTGGAAAAGTGGCGATTTATTTCTCAACGTAGTCTCCTTTCAACTCGATACACTTGACCCAGCGATGCTCCAACTTCTTTAACCCGTCTGAAAAATACGTTTTCTGAAGGTCTGCAAAGTAGGTAGTAGATTTCCCTTCTAAAGTATTTTCCCTTCAAAAACAAGAATCGAATCACCGACCGATATTGCTCTTTTTCCATTTTTCTAAAATCCGCGGACACGTTCGTTTACACACGCGGTCAAAACAAAACTACAAATCCAATATGAATAAAAGTGGTGGGATATGTTAGGTCAAAGTGGTAACCTTGCTTACAGATTGTCCCCTTTATCAACGGTTTAAATAGTTCAACAATTTTCTCCAATTCATGTGACAGCCTTTCCTTCTTTTAAGTCAATAGTTATGCAGGCATTGTCGTCTTCTCCAAATATAAATAGCAGACGATTTGCTAGCAGTACTTTCTCTGCTTCACCATGCTTCTTTCTTCTTGTTCTTTTGCAATTTTAATTCAAAGGGTTTTTCGTATTTCCCTTCGAAACGTCTTTGGGTACTGGGCTTCACTGGCTAAAGTCATTGAAAGTTTATAAATATATTCTGATTACTATTCATAAATAGTTACTTAACACTGGAATGCCTGGCCAATCGAATCTTCTTTAATTGCTCATTGTTCAATTAGTACATTCCGAGACCTCTGTGGCCCATTGTGATGCTCGAAGAGAGTGTCTCAAGTCTCTTTATGTATTTAGCTTGCCAATTGTTTGACTAGTACTTTCGGAGGCCTCTATGGTTCATTTTGATGCCAGAAGAGAGTGTTGCAAGGACTTTGAGACCTGCAGCTTTTCGATCGTTCAATTTGTACACTGTGAGGTGCCCAAAGAGAGTCTGGCAATCTGAACTTCAGATTAACCTGGCGATGTTTTTTAAGAGGTGAAAACCTACTATGCCCAGACTATTAAAACTAGAATGCCCAGCCAATCTAACTTTACATGAATGCGCACATGAAGTTTTGGTAAACTTTTTAAAATAATATTTTCAGTTTTTGTATTTTATTTGGATTTAAAAAATTGTAACAGTTGTAGAAGTTTTTCATTCAGAAAGCCATGTAATAAAATAAAATAATGTTAAGGGGGGTTTCTACCTTGTGCGGTAAAAAAAATCGATTTTTTTTTTCATGCATTTTTGGATTAATACATGATTGTAGAATACGCTCCCAAAATTTGAAGTTGAAATCTTTCGAATTACGGAAGCAATTTATAGAAACAGGTAGCGGTGTCGAGCGCGCCGACCTGCTGAAGCAAAACTTTGAACGCGTTTTTCTCAAAACTACATTTTTTGACCTTGCGGAAGTGATTTAGGCCACACGAGTTGAGCAATAGCTACGAAATTTTAAACAGTCATTTGTCAAGGTCTTAGCTATGGCACGAACTAGGATCTTCAAGAAATAATAATTTTTTCTCATTAAAAATAGAAATTTGTATTGAAAAAAGTAGGTAAAAATTGAGTTTTTTAGTCAAAATCGCATATATCCTTCATTTTTCATTTGTTTTTTAAAATCCTAGTTCCAGCCATAGACAAAAGGATACAGAATAAGAAAAAATTTCATTTTTGTGTTTCAAGTCATCTCAAACAGCGGTAGGACTTCCGCGAGTAAGGAAGTCCTGCCGCCATTGCTCGATGGTCCCCTCCCCCCCTTTGCATATTTCATCTTGAAACTTTTTTTACTTGTAGAATAAACATATACCTACATCTGAAAAAATTTTCCAGTGTTTATCTTAAAAACCTTCCCATCAAAAAATTTTCAAAAAAACATGTTTTCTCGGCCGCACAAGGTAGAAACCTGCCTTAATGGAGTAATTTTGACTTGCTTGGGCATTATACTGGATTTAGTGTTGTATGGATATTCTTAATAATGGGTTCTCGATGCTCTGCAACCTCTCATTTTATGCGGTTTGGTGAAAAAGTGCATGAGCCAAAAAATGTTGGGGCTAGGGTGGGGCTAAATAGCGTCGCATCGAGGTCAAAGTTCACAAAAATGCTGGGAAATTCGACAAAGTGCTCCACATCTGGTCAGAAATTGCTCTGAGAGGGTTAAAATATATAAATGACCCCCACTAGTTTTCTTCACTGAACATTTTTTTCAAACATATTTATACCCTATCTTCAACCCTTGATGGGGCTCCCATACAAAATGGTAATTTTTATAAAATGGGCTCCCACTGCTCCCAGGTTGCCCCCAGACGTGTCAAATGTATGACCGATATCCATTTATTTTCCCTTCCGAATGTTTCTTCTAAACATACCTACTCGCTATCTCCAAGTCTTAAGGGGGCTGCCATACAAAATTGGCAATCCCCACTTGTAGATGTAGTAGTTAAGTCAGCGAGAAAACATCGTATCTCAGAAACTACTGAACCGATTTAAATGATTTATTCAGCGATCACCAACATTCTTGAGTACAAAAAATACAAAATTAATTAAGGTTCAGAAATTCACCATCAGAGGGCGTCTCCCATACGATCGGATTTGTGACGTTGTCAACTTTTGGGTTTCTACAAAGCAAAAATCAAAATGTATTGTCGAAACCCCATTAACCTCCCTACTTTGAATATAATTCCAATCGTAATTGAGTGTTAAGAAGAAATCATTAGATTTTTGTGAGGAAAATGTGAATTTTTTTTTCAGTCGGTATAGGTAGGTACTCCTTGCGTAAGCAGCTTGGAGAAAAAACTTGTTTTGTATATCACAAAGCGTCTATAGTCTCTGATGAGTTTTACGCCCCTTCCGACAGCATCGTTGTCCACATGTAATTTATTTTTTATTTAGATATATATATATATTATTTATTTTTTGATTACAATCTTCCTAGAAGGTCAGCGAGTTCGATGTACAGAGCTCGTGGTTCTTTCTTCATGTCCTAAGCTGTTCGACACAATGCGAACAAACACTGTTGGATATATTTACTTCGAACTTATATTTTTCTGTATAGTATGTCTGAGCAGCTGATAAATTGCTCTGGTTGAGTAAGAACTATTGCAGCTCTGTTCTAACGAGGCAATACGACTCAGTCTCTTTGTTATCAACTATACTGAATTTTGAGACCCAAAATACTTGATCTTGTTTTTTTAAATTTATATGAAGCACTCAAGTAGCAATAAATCTAATACTTAATCTTGGCTGAATCTCATGAGACATTCGACGATTTATGATTGCTTAACTATTCGATCACATCAAAATGTCATCACCTGCACATTTGCTGTCGAAATAAAATTACGCACAATTTCTGTGAGCTTTAAATTGTATCCTTGACATATACAACAGAGAAAGCTAATACATACATACTTCTTTAGGCAATCATTAATATACTCGACACCCATTTGTGTTGTGTCGGTAGACACGCACTGAATTGTTTTCACCTCAACTTCACTTCGCACCAACTTTTCAATATTTCATGTGGCAAAAGCAAAGACCCGCAATTTCTATTAATATTACAACCATTTTTGCTATTGTTGTTGTTGTTGTTGTGGTTGTCACTGAAAAGCAACGCCATTGGTTGGTCGGTTGTGGCGTACAGTTGGCATGCGACCAAAGGAGGCGGCACCTGTGCGTCGATCGAAGTCGAGTCGAGCCGCACCGTGTTGCAATGTAATTGTGGGCCATAATTATTATTTACTCATACGCGTTGCAACGCATTTGTAGTACGACGTACGACGTTCATATTTGCAGCATTTTGATTTCTTATAAAAAATTTAATGACGACAAATAGTAGAAGTGCGCCAGCTAATAGTCCACAAGCGATGGCAGTCCAAGTCCAATGGAATTTGCATTTTTAGTTTCTTAGCAAACACTATCAATTTTAGTACATATATATATAAATAGTATATATGTAGATATGTAAATAATTGGCACAACAGTTTAGAGCAGAGAACAGCGACAACCATTCACGTGCGTGCGACCACTTATGACGTGACGTGATTGGAGCTCACCCACCGATGGACACACGTAATGGCGGCAATTTCTGCGCCTCGATTTGCATTCATTATACAAATGACATGTTCAAATTGATAGTCAGTGCGTTTAATTTGTCAGCAAATGAAATTTATGCAAATTCAAATGAAATATTGGCGGCTGCTGCACCAAACTTTAAATCAAATCAATTTCGTTTTATTGCTGCTAGTGGGTGTGTGTGTGTGTGTGTGTGTGAGTGAATTGGCGTATGTGTGTGGGTGGCTGCAAACAATAATGAACGATTTTCAAAATGTACACAGCAAATGTAAAATGAAAGTTTTTCACCTAAAACATTTTTCGTTTTCGGCAAAGTTTTCAATAAAACCGTCGCCTATTACCAGACCGATTTGCATTATTTTGCCATTAATGTGCGGCCATGAATGTGTGTGTGTGTAGCGCTCGGTGCCACCCTAAGCGCATTAAACGCAACAAAAACGAGCACAAAATTGTTGAAGGTTCTCATAAAAGCTGCCTAATATTTTGCTGTTTTTGTGTTTTTTTTTTAGAAAAAAAGGGTAGGCCTTAAATCTCATGGGACATGTATGTAGAGCAAACTTTTATGACAAACATTTGTGTGAGTGTGAGGCCGCATTAGTGACATGCGCCACTTTTTTGCCGAAATGAAGCCGCACTTGATTTGGCGCATTAGGTCGTCGTACTAAATGTCGCTGTATACTTTTGTGTTATATTTTCATGTTTTTTGGCTAAGCTACACTTGGTTGTTCAACTCAATCGGTACTTGACAAAAGGTTGCTGATGAGTTGAAAAAAATGGTTGCAGTTTTAATGAGATTCGACTAATATTTTTAAATAGAAAAGGAATAAAAATATTCTACTACCAAAATACAAACTGTGAGTATGTTTTTTGTTTTTCATTTCATCAAAAATAAAATAAAATAAAACAAAATAAAATAAAATAAAATAAAATAATATAAAATAAAATTAAATAAAATAATATACAATAAAATAAAATACAATAAAATAAAATCAAATAAATTAAAATAAAATAAAATAAAATAAAATAAAATAAAATAAAATAAAATAAAAAAAAAAAAAAAATAAATAAAAAAAATAAAATAAAATAAAATAAAATAATATACAATAAAATAAAATACAATACAATAAAATAAAATCAAATAAATTAAAATAAAATAAAATAATATACAATCAAATACAATCAATAAAATAAAATAAAGTAAAATAAGATAAAAAAAATTTAAAAAAATAAAATAAAATCAAATCAAATAAAATAATATACAATCAAATATAATCAATAAAATAAAATAAAGAAAAATAAAATAAAATAAATTAAAATAAAATAAAATAATAATTAATTAATTGACTGGCACGACAGCCCGCTTACGCGAGACTAAGGCCTAGCTTCCCGCAACTACCCGTGTTGTGCGTGTGAATTTTGTACGCGGGTGGAAGGGACCTACAGTTTTATGCCGGTTCCGAACGGCAGGTTGGGAGCTTTTTCATAAGCAATTTTTAAAGAGAAAACGAGTTTTTCCCGTTATTTTTTTTAGGTGTTATTACAGGCAGTATTTGAACCTGAGGTTGTTGAAAATAAAATAAATTAATATACAATCAAATACAATCAATAAAATAAAATAAAGTAAAATAAAATAAAATAAATTAAAATAAAATAAAATGAAATAATATACAATCAAATACAATCAATAAAATAAAATAAAGTTAAATAAAATAAAATAAATAAAAAATAAATAAAATAAAATAAAATAAAATAAAATAAAATAAAATAAAATAAAATAAAATAAAATAAAATAAAATAAAATAAAATAAAATAAAATAATATACAATCAAATACAATCAATAAAATAAAATAAAGAAAAATAAAATAAAATAAATTAAAATAAAATAAAATAAAATAAAATAAAATAAAATAAAATAAATTAATATGCCATCATCTACAATCAATAAAATAAAATAAAATAAAGTAAAATAAAGTAAAATAAAATAAAATAAAATAAAATAAAATAAAATAAATTAAAATAAAATAAAATAAATTAAAATAAAATAAAATAATATACAATAAAATAAAATACAATACAATACAATAAAATAAAATAAAATAAAATAAAATAATATACAATAAAATAAAATACAATACAATAAAATAAAATAAAATAAAATAAAATAAAATAAAATAAAATAAAATAAAATAAAATAAAATAAAATAAAATAAAATAAAATAAAATAATACACAATCAATACAATCAATAAAATAAAATAAAGTAAAATCAAATAAATTAAAAAAAATAAAATAAAATAAAATCAAATAAAATAATATACAATCAAATATAATCAATAAAATAAAATAAAGAAAAATAAAATGAAATAAATTAAAATAAAATAAAATAAAATCAAATAAAATAAATTAATATACAATCAAATACAATCAATAAAATAAAATAAATTAAAATAATATAAAATAAAATAAAATAAAATAAAATAAAATAAAATAAAATAAAATAAAATAAAATAAAATAAAATAAAATACCATAAAATAATTAATAAAATAAAATAAAATAAAATAAAATAAAATAAAATAAAATAATAAAAAAATATTTGATTGCTGGTAATTGGTGCCAGATTAGATTTATCTGGGAGCGTCTTATTATCAGCTCTAAGCTATATCATTATTTTGGAGGATGTATGCGTTGCCACACAGTTTTATTGATTGATAAGCTGTTCCATAAAGTAAGCAATTTTTTTAACCTAATGTTTCGTTACACAGTTCAACTCTATCTGGTAAAATTTTGGTTTATGCCTTTGTGCGTCAAACCTCACAAAATGAGCATAGCAAACTTTCATATATTTAAATATTGTATGACAATGTTTCTATATGCATTTACATGCACATATATGGCTGTACTCTACTTTGTAACATCAGAAATTTTACTCACGAAATTGTCCACCTCGAACATGTCGGCCAACTCCAAGGCATCACCCCGTAACTGCACCGATTTGTTAGTATTCCATAAAGTAGCACACCTTGCATTCGTTCATGACCGCACTAATTTCCCCAATTGCCTAATGTGTTCAGTCTAACTTAACTGCAGAACGCTGTCGTTTTGTGGCACCTCGACAGTGGCAGGAAATTTCATAGCCCACGCTGTCGCACCTCTTTTTCTGCTCCGAAAACGCACACGCCCCTGTGGTGCAACATGCCGCCGTCGAGTGTAGCCAGTAAACAATGCCACATGTAAATGAAAATGGATATTTTGTGTTGTGGTGGGCATTTAAATGGCACTTGCAAACAAAAAAAAATATGAAACAGTAAACGAAAAAAAAAAAATGCAAAAATCGCTGTAAGAAAAAAAAGGTGAGGGTAATTATCGTTAAAGTTAATGTTGCAGCGGTAATTGCTGAAAGTCGTGCAACGCACAATACATTTGTGGATTTTCCCAGCGACAATGAGCGCGAAATTGGCTCGTGAGTGTGTCTGTGTGTGTGAGTGTTTGCAAAACGCACACGGCGGCAGTTTTTAAGTCACGCATTGTCCTCCAACAACTGACACACATATGTGCGTATAAGTGAATGCTTGTGTACATACATACATACGAATATGTAGGTATGTATGTAAGTGAAAACACGAGAGCAGCGCGCCCCAATGCCACAACACGCCGCCGAGGAATGCGCCGCAGGTAAAACGCTTGCGACCGCACAAGCGGCGGTCATATTTAAGTTGCTACGTGTCGCTGCGTGCAAGTCAAAGTCGCCGAAACGAAAGACCAAAACGAGCAACAACAATAATAAAATTAAATTAAAAAATTTGATATGTCTGCCGGACATTGAATTATTACACGCACATTACGGCCACGCAGGTGACGTCTGCGCAGGCGGCCGTTTATGTCTCGGGCCCCCAGCGCCCTCCCATCTTCCATCGGCCATCACCAGCTGAGCACAGATTAAAATCGCTTTCTTGTCGTTGTGCCTGCGAGCGTGTTGGCTGCTGCTGATTTTTCGTTTGTATTGAATGCACAAGATACAAAAAAAACAACAACAACAACAGCAACAACAATATACACAAATTGAAAATCCAAGCAGAAAAGATGAAAGCATAAAATTACAATTTTATTGTGTATTCTTTTTTTTGTTGTTTTTTTTTTTAAGAAAATCGCAACGCAAAATGCGTTGCAGCGTCCACGCTCCGGCAACCGATGGCAATAATTTTATTTGTATTTTTTATGTTTTCATTTACTTTGACATCTTCCTTGCTTTTCTGTAGTTTTTGACATACTCGATTGTTGTTGTTGCTGGTGTTGTTTTCTTGTGTTGTCTTTTTAAGACAACGCACTGCGGCCGTCTGATATTCTTCTGCCTGAACGCAGATTTTAATGCTTTTAGTATTACGCCGCCAGCGTTGGTTTTTTGTGCCATAAAAAAATTGCAATGAAATGATTTCTTTTCTCAATATTAGCAGCAAGTACAATGAATTATTGTGGCTTGAAGGAAGGAAATGTTTAAATATTGGCATGACATCGCCTAAGCGCGTCTTAGCTGGCTTTCATTTGGCTGAAAGAGCGCAAAACATGCTAAGACTGGCTTTTGCTATCCTGACAGGCTCAGCAGATCAGTTAAGTCAGAATATCTGCGGTTATTTTGACTGAGTATCCTGCATTCTGATTTCTAGGTTGTTTTACATGCTTTAAGTTAGGATACTAAAATATGGGTATATCCTCTCATTGGCCTTCTTTTCCATGCCTCTACATCAAGAAGTGTAGAGAAGGATGTGGACTAGGATGAGGAGGGGGGTAAATAAGGAGTTGTATTTCCATTAAGTATTTGGAAATAAGATGCTTTTTGCCTGATGATAATGAAGCTTTATACAGGCATACAAGTCCCCTCGAGCAAAAACTCTCTGGTTTGCTTTCGGGTCCTTCAATTTCGTAATGTAGCTATTAAAGGATCCGTCGTAGTCGTAGTCGTAGTTTGCAGCCACAGGTCTTTGGGGATATTAATCCATAACTCATTCTCTTCTCGACAATGCAAGCTTCTGGCAATGTAAGCAGTATACTTTGCATAACAGGATCTACTGAGATAGACTTTAAAGAAGTCTGCTAGATTTAAAGTACAGTAAAAGAGAATATTTCAGCGGCTACGCTGGCTTGGCATGTCTTCTGTAAGGAAGGAAACTCGATAATGGAGTTGAAGATTGACGGGGAAAGGGAGTCTGTGTCCCCGGTGCGAGGATCAAGTTGACGACACCCTTTCATCGCTTGGGAGAAGGTGTAGGTGCCTGGAAAGAGCTTTTACGACAGGCCGTAACTCGGCAACGGGTTGTTATGGCCAGTTTGGGTGAAGGTCCTTGTATGAGACACCCTCATATGGACACATTGTGACACCACAATTCCATCTGTTTGAAATGCGTATGCAACACTGTTTCGAATATGACTTTTAACACATATTTCAAACAAAAGCGGCAAGATGGGGGACCTACAGCTTAATGTCGATTCCGAATGCCAGTTGTCAGTTTTTCCTTGCACACTTGAAGATTTTGTCATCACCTGCCATGAGTGCACTTATAGGTGTTTTCTTATAGTTTTAATAAGTTTCTGGTGGATAGAAAATGAAGTAGACGAGTCAAACCCAGATCCTCTTGTATGAATAGTCAGCAAGCTGCAAGAAAAATAATTTACAGCTGATTTCAAAAAGCGGCTTTAAAGTCACTATTTGTATCCCCAGTTGGATCATTTTTTGCTGAGAGAGAGCATCTTTTCCACCCTTCGAAAGGGTAAATTATGGCTAAGCCAATTCTTCTGTTGATATCAATTACAATTATGTATAACTTTACTATTCCATATGAATGTATGAACACTTCGGTGAGCTGCTCCTTGTAGCCACTCCGAGAGATTAATGAAGGCGACAAGTGAATTATGTCTTCAAAGTCGGTGAGCAATGGATTTGCCAACGTCTTCTATCTTCTTCTCGAAAGTGCTGGCCAGGCACACACTGCACCCCACTACAGATAAAATAGTACAACTAACTACGTAGTCCTTTACCTTTATCGATTCAATTTGTCTCAGTTTTCTCCGACCTCCTCATGCAATTGGTACGCTTCAGCACAGTTTTTCGTTAGTGGCCTTGCCGTCACTCATTGGTTACACAGCAAATAAACAAATTCTTCTGTCGCGAAGACATTTCAAATGCAGCGGCACATAAATACCAACGTAATTTCACATTAAGCTTTGCAACGAACCGACCACAGCGACGTTAACACATTCACAAACCCACACACACAACACGTTGCTACATAAAATTTACCGCACACACACACACTCGCACGTTTGTGCTTGTAATACAGCAGCGATTATTTGAAGTCAAAGTAATTTTCCAAATAATCTATTTTTGCAGCGGGCAAACACAAATGTGCGCTCCCCAACTGTTTATGTGTATGTGTGCGCATGTGTGAGTGTGCATAGGTGTAGCCATCTTCGCTCGATTCACGCTGCTGCTGTTCCAGTGCTTTGTGTCTGTGTGTGCGTGCACCCATAACGAATGGCGTTATTGTCATGTTTTGTTTTTATTAGTGGAACTAATCATTGCCTTTATTTGCTTTTTACTTTTGCTCTCGCACATCCCTCCCATGGCTTTCCTTCTATTTGCACAACAACAATTATTATTATACACCGGTGGCGTACTTGGTTTTTTGGGTCAAACATAAATGAAAATACACAAACACACACATATATTTAGTATAAACAACAACAAATATTAATCCAAAATTGAGCAAAAAGAAGAAGTAGCAGCAAGAAGAAAAACGGGAGATCTGCTAGTGGACATTGCGCGCAGGATATGAAACACTAAAAATAAAATAATGTTTGGCCGTTGGATGTTGTGAGTGCGCGTGTGTGTGTGGTTGTGTAATGTGGGGTTGCCACATTATTGTCCGTATTTGTCTCAATACACAGCTACAGGATAGTGTTTTTATATGTAGCTAACATATGTTTGTGTGTGTCTGTGTAGTGTACAACGAGCACCTCGGTGT